>ML810611.1:108842-120389 GCA_009831015.1 Picea engelmannii | reverse complement strand
GAAGAACATAGGGGGTTGTAGCCTCCTTCTGGTTGTAGCCAAAGAATTGGTGAGTTGGAGCTTCCCTCAGGTTGTAGCTTGAGAAACTAGGGGGTTGGAGTCTCCTTCTAGTTGCAGCTGGAAAACAAAGGAAGTTGGTGCTTCCAATGAAGGTAATTCTTCAAGAGATATAAGAAAAAACATTCTGTGGTTTTCTCCCGATTTGGGTTTCCACGTAAAACATTGGTGTACTGTGTATGTGTATGTTTGTTCATTTGTTCATTGCTTATTTACTCTGTAGTTATTGGATGATAATGCTTCATTGATATAACACTTGGATTATATGGTTAAAAAGGATTAAATTGCTCTATTACTGATTCACCCCCCCCCTCAGTAATCCAACAATTCTTACTCCTTCTTGGTATAATTGTCTCATAATATTAAAGAATTTTGTATTTTCTAGTATATGTGGTGTTGGCACAATTATTTACACTAAGAGGGGGGGTGAATCAGTATCAACCTGCTTTTTCTTTTCACGATGTTTATTTACGATATTTATCATTGTATTACTTTACTAGCTAGAGCAGTTAATGATAAATATATATACACAACCATACAATCCACAGTACACCAGAGATTTAACATGGAAACCCATATAGGAGAAAACCACAAAAAAATGTTTACAAAATCTTGTAGGCACCAACCTACCGTTACAGTGCTTTACAGGCACCAACCTATAAGAGACACCAATCTCGTATTTTGATCACCAACTCATAAATAATTTTTGTAGGCAGCGACCTCCAAGAGATACCAATCTCCTCTCATGAGCACCAACCCAAAAATAATGTTTGCAGGAACCAACCTGCAAGAGACACCAATCTCCTTAGTTGAGCACCAACTTGGTACTACCTACAGATACCAATTTCACTAGAAACATCAATCTCTTCAAGTTGTTAACAATACCAGATTATCCCATTCCTTCAAGTCTTCGTCTGCACAAATCTGATGCACTGTCTTTTGTTGTTACTGTTCACAACCTGCAGATGTTTCTTTTGTCCTTGCACCTCCCAACCACCTTTGACAATTGTATTATCTTCCTTTCATTCTGCAGGTATGCTCGGACCTTCAAACCTCAAAGATTTTCTTCCATGATCCTCACTTCCTTGCTTTCATCCACACAGACTTCAAAATGATTCAAGCATTTTATTTATACAACTCATGCGCTCAATGATTTGTCCACATACAAAGTTTCATGGGGTTCACTCCAATTCCCTTTACTTCTTCCTCAAACTTGGGATTCAAAGATCCTTTGAAATCGATTCAGACACCTTCCTTCTCACACAGTCTATTCACAGATCATATTGCATACTTCAACACTTAGCAACTGTTGGATCTCATTAAGATTCAATCTCCACCGTTGGTTTATTTTAGTGTCTACCAAAACACACAATGCACCCTCAACGCTCAGCAGTCGTCTAATCTATCCTTGATTTGATCTCAATCGTTGATCTCCTTTTAGCATATCAAAACCATGTATAACCACACCGCACAATCGTCGTTCGATCTGGACCTTCGTTCAATCACAACCGTCAATCTACTTAACTGTCCTCAAGAACACACCATGCAACCACGACACATAGTAGTCGTTAGATTTGGACCTTGGATTGATCTCGACCGTTGATCTAGTTTTCACATAGCTTGAGCCTTGAGCTCACAACCACCGTTCGATCATATCTCAGATTTATCTTGACCATTGATCTAGTCTTGATGGATTCACCGCGGGTCTAAGGCATATCTCTTCATACCTCCGCGGCCTCCAAATTACACCCTCAAGTTCCTTCGCACTCATTTTGCACCTATACTTTCTTTTCAATCCTTTCTCTGCGGGTTTGAGGCACTTTTATTCAACCTTTCACGACCTCCAAAGTGCACCTTTGTGTTCCGCTGCACTCATTTTGCACCGACACTTAGATGCATTTCCAATCATTTCACCATGGATCTATGAGACTTTATGAGCCGTCTCATCTCTCACCCTTTGGACCATCCGATCTGTGACATGTGGAGACCTGCTAGGCTATCATATCTCTTCCTTTCTGGGTCGTTCGATATGTGACAAGTGGAAACCTCCTGAGCCATCTGATATGTGACAAGTGGTGACCTCTTGGGTCGTCGGATCGATTCTTGGTACTTATCCATTTATTTGAAATCTTACCGCGAGTTTATGACATTTTCCTAAGTCTATATCTATGACCTCATTCGTTTCACTGATTCTTGACACTTAGTCAATTTTTCAAACTCCTACCGCGGCTCTCTTACACTTAGTCAATTTTCGAACTTTCATTGCAAGTTTGTGATACATATTTGTTCTTCTCTTGTCGACTCTATCCATCCCACTCACTCTTGATACTTAGTCATTTTCAGATCTCACTGTGGGTCTCTTATACTTAGTCAATTTCTCATAGTTCACTGCGCTCCGTGAGACGTTTCATACTTAGTCATTTTCGAGACATCTCTGTCTGACCGATTCTTGGTACTTAATTATTTTTCAAGATCTTCACCGCAGGTCTGTGGGTTCGTGCCCATTTCTTCATATACCCTCAATTCTCTGCCATGCTCACTATCTCCACGATGTCTTGGTACTTAGTCATTTTTTTAGATCTCTTGTGTTGATGTTGTAAATGAGGTGGCTTCCATGTGGACGTCTTCTTCTGCACTGTACGACATGTGTCATGATACATGGTATTGTTCGTGGCATTTTCATAGTTGCTTGTTATAGCACTGACGTGGACTCATTCTGATGCAATACTCGTCTGACTGAACATGTGGAAATGATGTGGTTGAGCTGGCCCATTATGTGTCAGATCACAGTTCTTTAATCTCGGTCGTTGATATCTGATGATCAATGGTTAGGATTTAATCGTATCCGGGTCCACCATTCTTCACAACAAAATTTAACTTTGTGCACAAGGTTTTGTAGCTCTTTCGCTTTCATTCAAACAATGTAATACTACTTTTTCATTATAAACCCTTTGGACTTGGTTTTCCCAACGAATGTGGGATATATGATTATGCATAGATCTTCTATTGTGCATTCATACTTCAACTCCAGTTCCCTTACCGAACTTATTGTTGTCCAAAGGTTCCTTTGTGTCGTCGAGCTTCATCGAACTGTGATCACTATGCCAGAAATCTCTTTACCTCCTCGATTTCTTATTGCTCCTCGATCACGTTCAATTGCCATTCTTCATTAATTTTGTGCACGTCCTTTGTTGTATTTTCGCATAGTCACTTCTTCTTCAGGGTAAACAAAAATTACTTGTAGAATTTTAACAACGCATACACAAAGGCTCATCAATTTACAAATACATTTATAGTCTCCCCTTATCATTGATAATAGTCATTCTCCCCTGACTTGTGATATCAATGACATCCTTTGACATCAATGAAAACACAATTTCCAACATGTGGTTGTGTTACAATGTGATAAGGTCGGTTACCATTTATTTTTATGTTTCTTGTGCTATGAAAGTGTTGCAAATCATTGTCAAAACTATATTGCTTATGATTGTTGGCTAGATTTTAATATAAATGTTTGATAGATTCTTCTTTTTTATTTTATGTTTAATAATTGTTATTCTTTACTTTCAATTTTGTTTGTTGCATGTTCAAGGTCTTCCCGTGTCACATTTGTTTCGTATGTAAACTTTTGTTTTTTATGCTTTATGATATCTATTATTAAATTGTAAGGATGCTCCCATGTAGAGTATTGTTGTTTTAAAATGTTTTCATTTACTCAATATAAACATACAAAATCAATTTATATCAACAGTAATTGTCAAGGTCTTAATGCTTGGTGTATTTCACATATCTAATAACATATGACTTGTCATTATTTCCATGTTTTCTACCTTTTTATGTATATCTTGATGTAAACTCTATTAAACATATATGGTTGATAGCTTTAGGACGACATATGTAGTAATCARTGATACAAGGACATATTATGTCTTGAGAATAATTTTGTTCACATTGCAATTATTTTTGTTTTTTTAGTATAAATGCTCGTTGCTCTATTCGTGAAGTGTTTATGAATACACAATTTCTTGAACTAGTGTTTAGTGGTAGAGGCAATATCATAATGTGCACAGCTTGTTGTGTAGACATTTCTTTCAGTGAAGGTCTTCATTCGTACATTAAGAGGCCCACTTTACTAAATACCCCAAAAGACTTTCCTGGGGCGGACCTGTCTAGGTTTCTGGATTCAAAATAGAAGGGTTTTTAAGGATCATATCTGTAGGGTTTACTTCGCGTTAGAAGGGTGGTTGATAAGGACCTTACTGGGTGGGCAGGACCTACCTTACCGCCCGCCTGAAAGGCCCCTTCGCAGAGCTCTTTGAGGGGAATAAATATGAGTAATCCCCTAGAGGAGCTCAGGTAAGTGCTTTCATCGGGTCTTCTAGCGGGCGAAGAAGTCATGATTTACTAGAGCCTTCCCAAGCCTACTAATTATTTTTATGATATCAACATTTGATTTTTCATTATCTTCTTGTCTATGTTTAAATTTTAATGTCATTGTTTTGTCAATTTTTGTCATGTAGGAGCTATAATATGTTGTTGTTGCATATGAATCACCTATGAATTGAGACTGTATTTGTATTCCATATTTTTAGAATATGTCACGCAAAACTATTCGTCCATATGTTTGATGGTCTTCTTTATAACAACATGGTTGTTCAATTTAAACTACATTGTATTGCGTGGATGTAAGCTACATTAATGTACTCCTCATGTGTTGAACCTAAATTGTTCAAAAATTTATTGAATATACATGTGTTGTCATATTTAGAATTTTCTATTGTTGCAAATATTATTTTTGCATTTTCCCTTGTTTTATTATTGCCAGATTCCAAAGGTTTAGGTATTATTGTTGTCTTCATCGGGGGGCATGGGTAATTGAATCTACAATGCACATTTATCCTTTTTCTACAAGTTTTTGTATGATGATGATGGTGTAGCATCTTTAAGTCATTTTCAATTGTCGTGGAATCACATGATACGTATTTAACAACAAAGTTATCAGTTTTTGTATCTAAATTTTTTTGTAAATTTTTGCTTCCTTTATCCATAGCAATCCATGGTCACATTCGCTTCCTTTGTTTTGAAACTTAGTGACAAAAAAATTGTCTGGGATATTTCCATAGTACTTGTCGTCATGACATATTAAATTTCATAGAGTATATAATTTATTTCTATAGTAATGTGCACAAGTTATAGGATCATACCTAATCAATGATTCAATTTCATTATTTTCTATTTCATTTTCAGTGAATTTTTTTGTTCGATTTCTTATTTGTTTTAATGCATCAACCAACGGTTTTCAATGATTCTCTATGCTACTGAAATACATCAAGAAAATTGGTGGCCCTAGTTGTCGTATCATTGCATATATCTTCTTATGTGTATGTTATTGATAGTGTAGCGATGTACGAATTGCTTTGAGATTCATGTACCCAGTGTCTAATTTCAAAATGTGATCCAAGTTTGGCTTTGACTTAATGTATTTTGCTATCATCTTTCTTCCTTTTAGTGGTCATTTTCTTTTTCTAATCCATATACTGCTAAACACTTGATTTAGAATAATTCATATTGTTTTGTAAAATAGATTTGTTGTATGATATGCAAAGTCATGTTCCTTGTGTAATACTTTTCACTTCACAATTTTTTGATATTAAAAGTTTTTAGGTATGTCATTTGGTCGTTTTCACCATAAAACATGGAGGAAAAACTCATATCTTCTGAACATTTGTCTTGGAAAATTCCCAATTGAACATAACCCTCAATGGGAGCAATGTTCATTTGGTTGTTTGAAGATAAAAAAAAAATGTTGTACAAATCAGTGAATTCATGTAGAATGTTTTAGTAATTGGTTATTCATTGTTTTTCTCATCAATTCTTCATTTTCAAGTGAAGGAATGACATAATGAAGGAATATGAAGGAATGTCTGAATGTTTTGGTAGTGAGATTGGCGTTAAACAAGAATATCCTCTATCTCCCACTTTGTTTGGAATGTGAAGGAATGTCTAAATGTTTTGGTAGTGATATTGACGTTAAACAAGAATATCCTCTATCTCCCACTTTGTTTGGTTTATACATTGATACGTTGGAAGCCTGGTTGAGCAAGACGGATGGAGAGGGTGTCCATCTAGTAGGGTATGTGGTGAAGCTACTTTTATACTTAGATGATCTTATTCTAATTTCAAAAACAATTCATAGATTAAGAGAACATCTAAAGGCCTTATAACACTTTTGTCAGGAGGTAGGGATGCAAGTGAACATTACCAAGACCAAAATCACGATCTTTTCTTTAAATAGAAAAGACAAACCAATCACCTTTCTTTTCGAAGGCAGTGCATTGGAGAATCATAGTGAAAGAATACAAATATCTTGGGATTGAATTCCACTATAAGCTCAATTGGGAGATGTGTAGGGAAAAAAGGATAGAGGGAGGGTGGAGAGCCTCACACTTACTCCAAAATAGGTGTAGAAAAATAGAACTTTGGGATTGGAAAACAAAAAAAACTCTCTTTGGTTTGTTGGTTACGCTGGTTGTTCTCTATGGTTGTGAAATATGGGGAAGCAACATGTCAACTTGCAGATGTAGACAAATAGAAAGAATTCAGAAGCAATTAATTACTAGCAATCTCAAAGTTAAAGCCACATTCCCATATGAGTTTTTTTTAGCTGAAACATGTATTTTTCCGCTGGAGGCGACAACGATAGTCAAATTAATAAGCTATTTATAGAAGGTGGAAAACATGGATAATCAACGATGGCCCAAATTAGCTATGGAGGAGGAGTTAGACGGTAGGAAGAAAACTTGGATGAAGCAAAATAAAAAGTGGTTGAGTAAGTGGAATATGAAGCTGCATGAATGTCCTAACACCAAGGAGGAAATAAAAAAGTCCGTGAATGAAAAATTTAGGACTCTCATGTGGACCAATCACAGTGGGCGTAAAAAAAACATACTACATCAAGGAGTTTAACCCAAATTGTGATCATGGTGAGAAAACATATTTAGGGGCAACTCTTAAAGGAAAAATAAGGTTGTTAGTTGCATAGTTAAGGACGAGTTCACATCACCTTAGGTGTGAGACTGGTAGGTGGATGGTACCCAAGGAAGTTTGGGAGGAGAGAACTTGCATATTATGCAACAAGGGTGTGGTGGAGACAGAGTGGAACTTTGTTATGGAATGTGCAACCTATGAAGATATCTGCAATCAATATGAAAATAGCTTAAAGTCGACAACATGCACCAACTATTTGACGAGGATAAGATCAACTAGATTGTTGGTCTTCTAGTCAAGATCCACAACAGAAGATCTGGCATTGAAAAAAGTGTGAAGATGAGTTAGGGCTGTTATTCTCTTGGTCCCTTAGGCTGTTCAACCTCATCGATGTCACTAAAATCTATCAATCAATCTCCATTTCATTTTCATATGTTTTTATCCAAAAATGTTATATAACATATAATCTCAAAATTAAAGGCAATACACCCTATCATATCCTCCTCATAGAAACAACTCTTTCCTCCATTTAAAGCATGACTACGACTAGGTACTTAATGAACAAGAACACGATAAATTACATGGAAGACAAGAGACTTCCTAAGATTGCTTCAAACTCTAGTCAAAACTGCCTGCTTCTCAAGTGAGGTTGGCATAAAAATGCCCCGGGAATCAAAGAAAATGTCACTTTGCATAATAACTATAAAATTAAAAATATTGTTATATCTAAATTTAAGGATAAATTGTGATGGGATAAAGACTTAGAGGATAAAATAAAATAAAGATAATACAAGGAGGTGATCAACCTAATCCAAAAAATCAAAAGTATCTCTTTAAGTAAAGAAGAAAATGAACATTATTCAAATAAGAACAAACTCTCACTAAACATAACTAGTAAACAATGTATGTATATTCAACAATGACCAAATTGCATTCAAAGCATAGAAGAAGTATGAAACATACAATGGTTATGCAACTGGCGGTGGACAACAATATTGTCCAAATTCACTGCAACATTGTATGGAAAAATTCGAGGAAAAATGTACTCTGAGAAACCTATTTACGTAAACATTTAACACTGTAAGGCTATTTAAGGGCCTTGCGGTATGCAAACATTTAAGCTGTCAGGCATGTTTAAGGACCTTGCGCTATGTAAACATTTAAGCTGTTAGGCCTATTCAAACACCTCAAAAAAAGTGTCAATGCTCTAAACCTTCTAGAAATAATAAAAACATTAAAACAACGTCGATGCTAACTTTCGGTATGTAAACATTTCAGTAAAAATGTAATAAAAATTAAAACAGAGCGTCTAAGCTCAAAACTTTGGATATTTAAACATTTACAACATTGGGAACAACGAAGCTCGCAATAAGACGTCCAATATATTCTCCATTGAGACGATGACATATAATGTTTTTTTTATTATATAAAAAATAATGTTTTTACTTCTGTAGTTTGAACAATACAGATGATGCGAAATTTTTTAGTCAAAAGACATATTAATATGAAGTCAATAAATTATCGATCCTTCGACAAGGATTAATAAGAACAAACTCTCACTAGTTTCATAGTGAAATAGGGTGTTGGACAAATCCTAAAATGTCATGGGTTAAAAGAACCAATTGTCTTTGTGACATTAAAATGGTCCAATATAAAAAACACTTTCTCTTAAAATATTTTATGTATACCCACATTAAATCACAATTTCATAATATTTAATATAATACCAATTTTTCTAACCTTTTAACTTGTCAAACTATAATAATTTAAATTTTTTTATTAAGTTTTTCAAATACAAAACTAAAATTATAAAACAATTCAAAATATTTTTTATTTTATTTTTTTAATCTAATAAACTAAATTTTATCTTATTAAAACCACCACCATCATTTAAAAAAAGACTTTGTATAATAATTTTAGGTTTTGATATTTTTCACCAAAAATATAAATATTGGTTAAATCACAATTTTTTTTTTCTTTAAATTACATTTTTAAATATATAAATGAGTTTAACATCCTAAAAACCCATTAACACTTAGATTATATATACTTAACCACAACAATTTCTTTCAGAATTTTGAAAAAAAACTTAAACCAATAATATCACAATAATAATATATAACTGAAAATAGAGCCAAGAAAAAAAAACAAAACCAACTAGAATATTTATACTACGGCTAAAAATAATATATGAACTTGAAATGCTCCAATGTAAATCTCTGCCCGGTTATAAAAAAAAAAATCAAATCGCTCTAACTTGAAAGCGATTACTGATGCGGTGGCCATGGCCACTGGGAGGGAAAATAACGAGTATATTCATTTGGATGGATTTTTTCGAAAATTTATGAAGCGGCGACTGTCAATAGGTGGATCACTCCAGCGAGAAAACTATTCAATACTGTGCAAAACCAATCTAATTTTACTCAATTCATTTCATTTACTAATTCGCTGCACAATTTTTAATTTTTTTAATTTTGGGTTTATTCATCCACATTTTCACACAGCTATGGGTCTGGAGATCGATCCCCGGAGCGGCTACTGCAACTCCAAAGGCACCTACTACAGCAAGCGCAAACCGCTGAGCTTTCCCCAAGACAAATACCTGGATCTCCCCACATTCGTTTCTTCACGTCCCCACACTAGCCGAACAGCCCTCATCGACTCCGCCTCCGGGGAAACCATCACCTTCCCTCAGCTATGGCGGAGTGTGAAATCACTCGCCGCCGGTTTGGCCGAACTGGGCATCAGAAAATCCGACGTCGTACTCCTCCTCTCGCCAAATTCAATCCATTTCCCCATAATCTGCATGGCGATTTTGTCCATCGGAGCCGTCGTCACGACGACAAATCCGCTAAATACGGCAGCGGAGATAGCGAAGCAGGCCAGAGACTCCGCTGCCGTGTTGGCCTTCACCACACCATCTTTGGTTGCCAAACTGGAGGCCACCGAGTTGCCGATTCTGCTTATTTCTTCTTCTTCTTCTGAACTAGGCTTCCAAAATGGCCAAAATTGCATCTCCACTCTGCACAACCTCATCATGGCATCGAATCCTGCCGACGCCCCTTCTGTGAAAATCGGGCAAGACGATACCGCCACGCTGCTTTATTCATCCGGCACTACTGGAACGAGCAAGGGGGTCATCTCCACGCACAGAAATCTCATTTCTATGGTCTGTATTTTGCTGAGCCGCTTGCGGATGAATCGTAGATATGTGCACCTGTGCACCATACCCATGTTTCATGCATATGGGCTCTCGGCTTTTGCTTGTGGATTGCTTGGATCCGGATCCCCCATTGTTGTGCTGTCTAAGTTTGATGTGATGGAGATGCTTGGGGCAGTTGAGAAGTACAGAGTGACTGATTTGCGCATTGTGCCTCCGATTCTGTTGGCTCTGACCAAGACAAATGTTGCAAGTAAATTTGATTTGAGGTCATTGCACATTGTTACCTGTGGTGCAGCTCCCCTCAGCAAGGAGTCTGCAGAAGAATTTGTTTCTCGGTTCCCCACAGTCACGCTCATGCAGGTAACTCGTTGTTTTCCTGTTTGCAGCAAATTTGAGGACATGTCTGTATATTTGCTATAATTTTTTTTAATAAATATGGCTAGCCCCAAAGGTACATGTCCGAGGAGATTCTTCACCGTACTCTTCCAGAGTTTATATATAATTGTCCAAGTGTTCTACGATTTGGATCCATATGCTACTAACATCGGTTAGTACACAAGCGCTCACCTAGCCAGAGATCAGTGGCAAACATTATCCGCCAGAGAGAAACGTTGACAGTGGCTGGCAGGGACTGCATGGAACCATGATGGGCAGGGGTGGAACTGACCATGATAGGCAACCTCTGCCCCATCATGATAACACCCTGCCTAACATGATTTGTTCCCCTGCCCATCATGGTTCCAGGCAGTCCATGCAAGTGGATGATGATGTTTCTGTTTGGTGCTTGTTATCGCACAGTTTGTAGTTTAGGTCGAAAGCTAAAGGATAGAGATCAAACTGGCGTAACAAGAACCTTCCCCACCCAATGTCACCTCAATGGGGAGGTTCTTTCTGTTTAGGGAGGTTAGCCCAGGGGAGACGTCCTCGACAACTTGGGGTTTTGAAGAGGCTAAGGTATAAAGCAAGGTTAAAGTTTCCTCCTCACAGGTTACCACCTAGGTCAGATAGTCCGGCTAACAACCAATAATGAAGTGTATGCCCAATTGAAAAGACCTGCCCGGAACAAGACAACAACAATACAATATATATATGCAGGCTACAACTCAAAGGGTTAGTACTTCAATAACTATCTGATATCATTTGATAAGCAATGTAAAACAATAGATACAAAATGAAGTCAACGTTTTGTCAATTAGCCATGAAAGAGAATCAATTCATCAATATCTATCAAGATGATTAAGTTAACAATGCATCCAATCAACAATTTGCTCAATAAATGCTTCAAATCATCATTCAATTGCTTATATTCAAGATTTGCTGTGTCAAGATGAGATAACCAA
>ML810611.1:58374-74214 GCA_009831015.1 Picea engelmannii | reverse complement strand
AACTTTGATTTTGATGGTGAGGTGATGGAAGGGCTCCTGACATGTCTCAGGAAGATGGTACTTGATGTCGATGCTTGGAAAACAATTAATCGCAAGATGGAGATGTATTGGGAAGTTAGCGGACTATTTGGCTTTGCCAATGCTGTCAATGAAGGGAGTATTTAGATGCCACGTAAGCCACTCGAATTAAAAAATTTAATTATGTGTTTTATTTGAAAGTTGAATTATGTTTTCTTTATTTCCTATTTTCCACTACAATGAAATGTAATTTAAGACTTTTTTTTTATATATTATTTGTTGTAGATGTTTGGTGGCGAAATTATGGTGCAAAAGCACCAAATTTGCACAAATTTTTTATTTAGGTCCTTAGCCAAACCTGTAGCACTTCAGGATGTGAGCGCAATTGGAGTGTGTTTGAAAAAATGCACTCAAAGAAGCACAACATGTTAGAACTTTAACTAAGCAATTGCAATTATTATAATTTATGACCCTCAAGACTCATTAAATTTATTATGACTCTCTTACAAGTTGGATTTTCCACGTCTTAATGATTTGGTATATGTCCACTACAATATCCCATTGTGGGTGAGGCAATTGAGAATATACCTAATGTAGATGCCATTTCCTTGGACAATATTAAGTTTTAACATATTGTTTGAGTGGAGGGTGGAGTTTGAGGCACCTGTTATGGAGGAGGCACCTGCGTGGTTAGAGGAGGAGGATTAGCAGTAGCGGCAATCGACATAGTGGGCACGGGAGGAGCAACAAGAGTGGGGGGTAGAGGACTTTGAAATCATGGAGGGTGATGTGGAACCGTCAACACCACCTTCTACATAGATTGATACAACTACACCCACTAGTTGGCTTCAAACAGATGATGTAGGATCTTCTAGTGGAAAATGAGCCATGCCTTTTTCTTGTAAAAAGGGGAGAGGGATTTGATGCTAGATAGTTAGCTGCTAGATTTGTCATAATAGATGACTCATGATGATGCGATATATTTATATACTTGATGTCTTTTTGTATTGGTTGTCCACTTTTGAGTCCTTGATTGGATAGCTATCAGGGTTTAGGATTTAGTGTTGACTTTGATGTATCATTTTTTATTTTCCATCCACTACATCGTCGACGTTTTTTTTCCATATTTATGTGCCAATGTGTTTATTTGATGTTATTGTTGGTTTATAAATTTAAAAAATTGAAAATATGAATTTATTTTGTATTTTTTTAAAGCTTACCATGATTTGCTGATTTTTGCTGACCTTTTCATTATTGCTGAGTTGTATTCCATACCCTTTCCAATTTTTTGCCGATGTTGATTTTTTCAACAATGTATCAGAGTTTAAGTACAGTTATGCTGTTGATTAGACCATGCTAGCTTGGCAGCTCATAACTTTTTTCAGTCTTCAGTTTTCTCTGTTTCTCTAGCTTGACATTTGCAGCAAGGTTGTATGTAGAGATACTTTATCTGATGTCAGAATTCATCTAAGTATTTGGTAGAAAGATCAATATTGCCTCATCCTTTGGGATTTATCGAAAGCAAGATACCAAATTGGATTTATTCATTGCCACTTCAAAAGTTCAAACCCCTACTCATTCATCATTCAACTCCATAGCCCAAACAAAAGGCAGTCCCGTTAAGATTCAACCACCATATTTAATTATTTTCTTGTATTTTCATGCAACTTGTTGAATGTCCAAGGATTCAAGCTTCATTGAATTCGTATTAGGGAAGCCCCCCTTGAGCTGGAAAAGAACCAGCCAAAAGTGAGAAGTGTAGCTGTTGTGGTAGTAGTTCGCAGCCCTCCTATGTCCCTAGAGCTTCCTCAAATTGGTTCAAGAATTGACATTTGAAGGAGGTAGTTTTGAGAGTTTTGAGAGGCAATAGGGAATTTACTTTATTTTATGGTTTATTGCTGTTCAAACCCCCAAAACCCTAATGTATTATAATAATTTGTAATCATTATTCATTTTATTATCATGTACAATATTATGGCATCACGACTTCAGGAAATATTTTAACATCAAATTTGCACTCATGAGAGCTAATCTCACCACAGGGTTTTATATGATAATTATGGCCACTGGCCAGATTAAAAACTATTAGGTGATTCCTTGTGCCCCTACTCACTCTCTCGTGGTGGGTAGTTTGGCTAATCTTGTTTAAAATGTCAGTTTTGGTTTTTGGGACCAAATTGTTGATTCTTGGATGATTGGTAATTTGAGACTTGACTTGATTCTTATTGTCTATATGCCCGTGGGGGCTTCCCAATCTAGCATTGACCCTCTCCAACTAAAAATCAAATTGTAAGATAGGTCCTATCATCTTTAGCTTGCTACTCCTGGAATTAGAATCTAGACATAGGACTTAACTATTTCGGTGAGCTTACAACTATGTTATGCTCTTTCTTTAGTCACGTTGCAAGAAGTTTTGCAGGGCTATGGGATGACGGAAACCACATCAGTAGCAGCATATTTAGACAGTGAAGAAGAAAGTAGACACTATGGATCAGTTGGCATGTTGGCTCCAAATACTGAAGCAAAAATAATTGATCCTGATTATGGGACTCCTCTACCTCCAAATAAAAGAGGAGAATTGTGGCTTCGTGGTCCAATTGTTATGAAAGGTATGTACTTCTTAAACTTTCTTTTGTTCATAAAATGAAAATATAATATCATGAAATGAATTATAATATAAAATCAATGAACTAAACACATCCTTAGATACAATATAAGTACATAGCAACAGCCTTGGATAAAATATGAAGTACAAAAACTGCTATGGACCCAGAAGTAAAGTATGCTATCAAAGATATTTACCATAAAACAAAATATAGCTATAAAATGGGAAACATCCAATCCAATTGTTTAGAAATTAGAAGTACTCAATTAAGTATTTTATTTTTTCATGAATAGACAGCTCTGAAGAGGGCTGAGGCATCAGAAGAGTATCCACAGGCTTTGAACCAGTGACCACATAAGGACTAAACCCTACACTGACCAATTGAGATTAAGTACTCAATTAAATACCTGTCATCTTAAAATTAACACCAACCACATTTATTTTAAAATTAAGTAGAAACTTTAAAAAAGATATTAAATGAACTTTAGTTGGTTTTGTGGTAGAGTGGCAACTGACAATTGTATCATTCGCATGATCAATTTTTAGCATTAGCCTTTTCTAGAGAAAATTCTACTTTGAAAAGATACACCTCATTTAACTACCCAGTATTCTAAAGCAAGCATGGTGATTTGAACTTATTAATCAATTTTGTATGCATAATATGCTGGAAGGGTGGTGTGTTCAGGTTTTTGATTCTCTAAACCCTCTGGCCCCATTTCTCCCACAAAACTCTATAGCCCCATTTACGGTTTTCTTCCTGTTTCCCCACTTTGGGTAACATATATACTTGAACTATTTTTGATGCTCCTGAGAAAAATCATTCTTTTGGACAAGAGATCTTCTTGAAAATAAAGATTTTGTGGAGAAGTATTGTTTTCCTTTAATAACCAAATCTTTCAAGGGTGAGATAACACACCTTCAAAATCTGATTTTACTTTATTGCAGGGTTTTTGATAAATAAGTGAAATAATGGTATTTACCATCATGAATAATTTACAATCTGATCCTTTCTTTCAGGTTCCATTATTATACATTTTGACCCCATCATTTATATTATTGTAGGTTATTTGAACAATCCAGAAGCTACTACTTCTGCTCTAGATGTGGATGGTTGGCTACAAACAGGTGATCTTTGTTACATTGATGATGATGGCTACATCTTTATAGTGGACAGATTGAAAGAGCTGATCAAATGTAACGGTTACCAGGTGTGACCTACATCTCTTTGAGAAGTCTTAACTTGTGAATATCTGTCTTCTGCTGAACTCTTGCAAATAATTAGGTAAATTCTTCTTAAACTCAGCCATAAGATAATATTTTTTGTACATGGCATTGTAGGTTGCTCCTGCTGAATTAGAAGCACTTCTACTTTCTCACCCTGAGATTGCAGGGGCTGCAGTAATACCGTAAGTACAATGTTTCTTTCTACTCGGTAGCATGCACTTCTGAGTAATTCTTGCCATTTTGAAACCATGATGTGCCATAGCCACTTTTAGGAAACCACCTTGTGCCACACATCAGAGTCAAGTCCAAATGGGTGCCCATCCTAGCACTTAAACTTTGGAGTTTCATTTTCAAGTGTCTTCAAAGAATGGCCTAAAATACTTTTTTTTTTTCCATGAATTGATGGTTCTAAGGAGGGCCGAGGTGTCACAAAGGTGCCCACAGGATTTGAACCAGTGACCAGATGGGGACTAAACCCCACACTGAACAACTGCCCTACTACCTGGAGCTAAATGGCCTAAAATACTTACAAGTGTTGTATTCATAAGCCAAAGTGAAAATATTGAATGTGTTAACCAGCAGAGTTACGTTTAAGCTCATCTCTGAGCTTAACAAACTCAAAATCGAAATCATATTGTATTTACTTCATTTATTCTTTTATTATGGTAGATACAAGAATGCATATTTAAAAAACAGCAATCATATATGGCTCATCCTTCAGTCAAAGGTATAAAGTTTATAATCTTAGAAGTTGTATCCTTGACAAATAATTGCCGACTACAAAATGTAGTATATTCTGTCATTAGTTTCAACTTTCTATTGTGTGTGACAGGAAGAGTTTTGAACTTATTATGCATGGCAGCAGGTTTCCAAACAAAGAAGCTGGTGAGGTTCCAATGGCATACGTTGTAAGGAAACTGGGCAGCACACTATCTGAAACCGATGTTATTGACTTTGTAGCTCACCAGGTGATTTGCATTGTAAATCTAGTATGTTTGTAGTATATACCACCAATAGAGTTTTACATAATTGCAAGCTAGCAGTGGAGTAAGTTTGAAATTATCAAATATTTCTTCAAAGTTCAAATTTCTCAAATGCTGTCACTATTATGAGTAGCAACATGTCCTGATTCTCCTTGGTTTTGGTCTGTCTTCATAGGTGGCACCGTACAAGAAGGTTCGCCGYGTAGCTTTTGTGAGTGTGATTCCAAAAACTGCAGCAGGGAAAATATTGAGAAAGGACTTGATTAAATTGGCCACTTCCAAACTTTGATGCGTTTGTAGAAGTAAAGTTTCAGGAGCCTGCTAGAGAGCAAATGCGCARATCATAGAAAATATTGAAAYAACCATTATCCTCAACATCAGAGTAATTGAAGCCATYAGAAATGCTTAATATGTTAACAGTGAAGCAAAGTGAAGCTTCCAGAAACTGCTGGAAAAACTACCATGGCCAGCAAGTCAAAGGTGTAGTTAGAAATTAAACTAAAGAACTTTCTTGAATGTATGTAATGCCAGAAATTTCTTTGACTCCCAGAAACTTCGTTTCACACCTAGAATTATCTAGATTGGGTTGTATATTCTGGATAATTCCAGATCTTCTTCATAGGCTCCGGACAGCTATCAAATCTATAAATACATGTATAACTATAAATCCTTTCACCGGCATGCTGTGTAATCACGCAATGAGCAATTGAATGTAAATTATATCCTTGTTGTTTTTCTTCATTTCCCCTGTTTTTCACCTCTGTTTCTCGATGCGCAATTTGTTATTGTGTTGAGATCTTCTGTGAAGATTGCTGGTCGAGCCATATTGGGTGATTTCATAACTGTAATAAATTGCTGAAATCGTGAGTTTGTGTGGGTAATTTTAGATTTGTTGGGCTGCTAAACAAAGGCCCCAACTTTGTTCTTCCAGTGGGCAATTAGTAAATCAAAATCCCAACAACTGGTATCAGAGCTGTAAGGTGAGAAGAGGTCGCTGTATGATCGCGGGAGGTCGCCGGAACGCTCATAGCATAGAAGGAAAAATCACAGGAGGTCGCTGTATGATTGCGGGAGGTTGCTGGAACGCCCATAGCATAGAAGGAAAAATCACAGGAGGTTGCTGGAATGCCTAGAAAGAGAAATCGCGGGAGAATCTGTTCACCAGTGCAGAAGAAGAAATCATGGGAGAATCTGTTCGCCAGTGCAGAAGAAGAAATCACGAAAGAATCTGTTCGCCAGTGCAGAAGAAGAAATCATGGGCCACAAGAAGACTTTGATTCCAACGCTGATTGCTTCAAATTGTTGAAGGTTTAATTGAGCAGTGCCAGGTTAGCATGGAGATGACTCTAAGTGACATGGAGAAGTTGAACGAGGCTAATTTTTCCCTATGGAAGTCACAGATGGAGGATATACTGATTTTGAGGGATTAGTATTTTCCAAATGAGGGAATAACAAAGAAACCATCACCGATGACAAATGAAGATTGGCTCAAGCTAGACAGAAAGGTCATTGCCACAATTCGTCAGTGTCTAGCAAAGAATGTCTACTTCAATGTGGCTGGAGAGATGACAACAAAAGATCTATGATCTATATGAGAAAAACATGACATCGAATAAGGTCTTCTTGATGAAGAAATTATACAATTTCAAGATGAAGGAGGGCGCTTCAGTAGCGGAACACGTAAATGAGTTCAATATAATTACCAGTCAGCTTGCCTCTATTAAAATCGTTTTGGATGATGAGATTAGAGCCATCTTACTGATGTGCTCTATGCTAGATAGTTGGGGGAATTTGATTGTAGCTATGAGCACTTCGACACTTGTAGGAACCCTGAAGTTTGATGATGTTAGCAACAACTTAATGAATGAGGAATTGCGACGTAAATCAATTATAGAAAACCAGGGAGGAGAAGCTCTAACTCTAGATGATCGTAGGAGGAAAATTGATCGAAATCATCAAGGGCATTCAAGGTCAAGAGATAGATCAAAATCGAGAAAAGGCAAGCTCACTTGTTATCACTGTGAAAAGCCAGGACACATGAAAAAGGAGTGCCAGATCTGAAAGTGAGAACAGAAGGATTAAAATCCAGCAAGGACATTAGCGAACACAAATGAAGGTGAGACTATTGTTGTAGTTTTAGAGAATGAGGTTTTATTTACTGTCTCAATGGAAGATGCATGTTTATACACCTCCAACTATAGTGTTGATTGGATTCTTTACTTTGGGGCATGTCACCATGTAACCCCAAGTAAAGATAACTTTGTTGCATATAGTTCTGGTGATTATGGTAAAGTGCATTTGAGAAACAATCACTTTTGTAGCATTGTTGGATTGGGAGACGTCCAGATCAAGACAAAGGAGGACAACATATCTTATTGAAACAGGTTTTGCATGTTCCAAAGATGTGCATGAGTTTGATCTTTGTAGGACGATTGGATGATGAACGATGTTCCACAAGCTTTGGAAAAGGTGGCTAGAAAATTAGTAAAGGGGCATTGCTCATGGTTAAAGGATCCAAGACATGAATGTTGTATACATTAAGAGCAATAACAGAGAAATCAGATGTGGCTGCTGTTGCAAGAGAAGAAATCTTAGCAGATTTGTGGCATAAGCATTTGGATCACATGAGCGAGAAGGGCCTCAAAATCCTTGCTAGCAAAAACCTACTTCCAGGTTTGAAGTCCTATAATCTTCATATTTGTGAGCATTGTATATATGGCAAGAAAAAAAGGGTTTCATTTATTAGAAGTGGCCATGAACATAAAACAGGTTTGTTAGAATTGATACATTTTGATTTGTTTGTGCCAGTAAACATTAAGTCATTAGGAGGAGCCTCATACTTTGTCACATTTATAGATGATGCATCTGGGAAGGTTTGGGCCTACCCTATGAAAAAAAAAGGCGAGGTATTCGAGATATTTTAGAAATTTCATGTTGTTGTTGAGAGAGAAACTAATAAATTGCTCAAGTGTTTGAGGACAAATAATGGTGGGGAATATTGCTCCAATGCAATCAAAGAGTATTGTAACAGGTTTAGCATAAAGTATGAGAAGACCGTTCCTCGTACTCCTTAACATAATGGTACTGTAGAAAGAATGAATTGCACTATCATAGAGAAGGTGAGGAGTATGTTGTCAAATTTTGGATTGGAGAAGCATTTTTGGGCAGAATGTTAGCTTTTATAGCTCGGGAGGTACTCCGCATGTTTTGTCTTGTATGCGGAATTAGTCTTATATTTGCACTACTAGACACTTGACTTTGTAGTGGGTTTTTATAAAGTTGTAATAAAGTGGTTCTTTTATGTAAGTGACTTTTTATTGACTTTGTTTCATAAAGTGCACTTTTGTTATAAAGTGAAATTGTACTTTAATATTTTAAGTGCTTTATTTTGGAGGGAATGAATCATGTCCCTTGATCATGTAAAGACAAGATTAGATCTTGGCCTTTGGATTTAGGGATGGGGAAGGTGAAAAGAGACTTGGAAGGTGAAATGTCACTTTTGAATTATAAGAGAATGCATTGGGTAGTGTGCAAGATAATGAGAAGAAGAGATTGAGAAAGATTTTCGAGAAAGCTTGAGAGAGGAAAGTGAGCAACAAATTTTTGGCACGGATTTCAAGGGAGATTGAGCACATTTCCCAAGGAGGAATTTCTGTTTAGGAGCAACTGTGTTTTATTGCCGAAGATAGGCTGTACTGTACGGATCCATACATGCCGTACAACAAGAAGTTTGGGCAAGGAAATCGAGGCAAGTGTGGGCATGGTTTTCGAGACAAATTTTGGTGAATTTCTGTTGGAGGTTGTCCGTATCGGAGGGAAGGTACAACAACCTGTTGTGGGCACAAAAATCGAGGTGTTGATTTCATCAAGGCCGTACAACTGCACGGATTTGGCATGATTTTCTAGGCAGCAAGTTTGTGGGACAAATTGTGTTTGTAAGTGATTCTCTTGGCTGCTAAATGTAATTTTGTTGCTGATATAACTTTCCTGAAGCTAATAAAATCTCTCTCTTTGGGTTTCCCCACATTGGGGTTTTCCTTGGCTGGTTGCCTAAATTTCTGAGTATTACATGGATGTGTGATTGCTGTTCATTGTGTTTATTTCGCTGCAAAAGTGCTTGGCAATTTGTATTTCTGCTCATAATATTTTCTGAATGTGGGTTTATACATTTCAGAGTTCATAGATGACAACTATCTCTAGGTTGCTAAGTGTATGAAAGAATTTAGTGCATGCTGGCTTTGTTATTAAATTTCTACATGGTATTAGAGCTTGGGCTCTGAATGACAGTGAGCAGTGTTATTTTTGGGCAGGATTTGAAGGGGAAACTTGATTGTTTGTTTTCCATTGAACAATTGACAGGGAGATGACTGTTTGCATCAAGTATGAGGACTGGTTGGATGGGATTTCCAACTATTTGCAATGGAAAGTTAGGATGTCGACTATTCTCAGGGAAAACAAAATTTGGAGCTTTGTCAGCACCATAGTTGTTGTTCCATCAACAGATCCTATAGCTTTGGATTTACATGAGGTAAAAGAGGCCAAAGCTCAAAGGCTTATTTTGGATGGGGTGAAGGACCACCTTATCCCACACTTGGTTGAGAAGAAGAGAACCAAAGAGATGAGGGATGCACTTAAAAACTTGTACGAGGCGAAGAATGAAAACCAGAAGATGGCCTTGAAGGATAAACTGCATGATACCAAGAAGGGTAAGGGGGAGAATGTGTCTTCTTATCTTACCTGGGTAGCTCAAGTGAAAGATGAGCTGGCTGCAGTTGTGAAGGTCATATCAGATTCAGAGTTGGTGAGGATAGCCTTGAAAGGCTTCACCAAGGAATGGGAAGTCTTCGTGAAGTGTGTGATGGGTCGTGAGCATCTTTCAGATTGGAGCAGACTGTGGGACGATTTCACTCAGGAGGAGATTCGGGAAGGATCTCAGAGCAGTGGATAGAAGGGAGATGGAGTTGATGAAGAGAATGTTGCTCTTGCTGCAAAGGGAAAGAGGAAGAAGAAAGGAAATTCCAGGAGGGACTTGAGTAAAGTCAGATCTTACTGTTGTAACCAGTTGGGGCACCTTGCTTCTCAGTGTCCTGAGAGAAATAAGAAGAAGAAGCAACAGGAGGGGCTTGATACAGCTGCTACAACAACCATGGAGGACTTTTCATCCAAGTTTGATAAGGAATTTTCTTTGGTCACTCTAATATCCAGTGTCGGTAGTGGAGGATTTGGGGGTGATAACAGGTGGATTGTTGACAGTGGAGCCTCTTGTCACATGACAGGAATCTGACGAGTATTCCTTATTATCACAGAAACAGTGCTTGATCGAATGGTGGAGAGTGAAGGAGGTATTGCACGAGCTGTACGAGGATTTGGAAGGGTTAGATTCTGACTTGAGTATGGGGGACTCCTGGAGGTTGATGGAGTTCTCTTTGTTCTAGGGTTGAGGGTTAACTTGTTCTTAGTCTCAACCTTGTAGGATGCTGGATATTTGTACATTGTTCAAGAGGGGACATGCATTTATCCATAGGGAGGGAGCGGATCCGGTCGAACCACAACTGATTGGTGATCGAGTGGATAGGTTGTACATGTTGCGAGGAAAACCTTCAGGTTATGATTCAACGTTGGATGAAGAGCAGGAGGCTCTTGAGATTGCGATGGGCCCAAGGATTCAGTGTTGCATTTCGAGAGAAGAGAGGGAGTCTCTTCTGAGCATCGATAGGAGGCTCAGCTGGTGTGATCGAACCGATGCTCAGGGTGGACTGGATTCTCCTAGGAGCTCAGGGTTCAAAGTGGCTGTCAGGAGGAGGTCTTCTCATTTGAGTTCTGTGCAGGTGTTGGGGTTGGCTCCAGTTTCAGATGGAGCTCCTACTGTGAACAATGTGATGGGACCAGATGATGGTGATGGCAACGAGTACATCCCTCGCTAAGAGGGAGTGTTAGCTTTTATAGCTCGGGAGGTACTCTGCATGTTTTGTCTTGTATGCGGAGGTCGCCTTATATTGCACTACTAGACACTTGACTTTGTAATGGGTTTTTATAAAGTTGTAATAAAGTGGTTCTTTTATGTAAGTGACTTTATTTCATAAAGTGCACTTATGTTATAAAGTGAAATTGTACTTTAATATTTTAAGTGATTTATTTTGGAGGGAATGAATCATGTCCCTTGATCATGTAAAGGCAAGATTAGATCTTGGCCTTTGGATTTATGGATGGGGAAGGTGAAAAGACACTTGGAAAGTGAAAGGTCACTTTTGAATTATAAAAGAATGCATTAGGTAGTGTGCAAGATAATGAGAAGAAGAGATTGAGAGAGATTTTTGAGAGAGCTTGAGAGAGGAAAGTGAGCAACAAATTTTTGGCATAGATTTCAAGGGAGATTGGGCACATTTCCCAAGGAGGAATTTCTATTTAGGAGCATTGGTGTTTTATTGCTGAAGATAGGTTGTATTGTACGGATCCGTACAGGCTGTACAACAAGAAGTTTGGGCACAGAAATCGAGGCAAGAGTGGGCACGGTTTTCGAGGCAACTTTTGGTGAATTTCCGTTGGAGGTCAGTTGTATAGGAGGGAAGGTACAACAGCTTGTTGTGGGCATGGAAATTGAGGTGTTGATTTCAGCAAGGTCGTACAATTGTACGGATTTGGCACGCTTTTTTAGGCAACAAGTTTGTGGGACAGATTGTGTTTGTAAGTGATTCTCTTGGCTGCTAAATGTAATTTTGCTGCTGATATAACTTTCCTGAAGCTATTAAAATCTCTCTCTTTGGGTTTCCCCACATTGGGGTTTTCCCTCGCTGGTTGCCTAAATTTCTGAGTATTCCATGGATGTGTGATTATTGTTCATTGTGTTATTCCACTGCAAAAGTGCTTGGCAATGTGTATTTTTGTTCATAATATTTTCTGAATGTGGGTTTATACATTTTAGAGTTCATAGATGACAGTTATCTCTAGGTTGCTAAGTGTATGACAAAATTTATTGCATGCTGACTTTGTCATTAAATTTCAACACAGAAGCAATAAAAACAACTTGCTACCTGATAAATCGATCTCCTACTACAACTTTGGATGGTGGCATTCCTGAAGAAGTCTGGAATGGTAAAAAGGTAAATTATTTTCACCTAAAGGTCTTTGGATGTGAAGCAGTTGTGCATATTCCTAAAGAGTATAGAACTAAGCTAGATGATTAATCCATGAAGTGTATTTTTCTAGGATATGCAGATGGTGAGTTTGGTTACCGATTGTGGGATCCCGTTAACAATAAAACTATTAGAAGTAGGGATGTCATACTCAATGAGTTAGAGATGCTAAATAAGTCTATAGGGAATATGGAGGTCAAGAAAGTTGTTGGCAGGTTTGTTGAAAACAAATTGATATTCCATCGTTGCAAGAAAATGGGTAGCATATTCAAGAGCAAGCTGAACAACAAATGGAAGATGATGAACAACAGCAAGAAGAAATTGTACAACAACCATTGCAAGAAGTCCAACTTGAAAATACACCACCACAATTGGCTCGCAGATCTACTAGGCCTCACAAGCCTTCACGAAGCTATCCTCTCTCAAATTATATTTTATTGACTAACGAAGGTGAACCTGATTGTTTTCAGGAGGCTTGTAAAGTTGAGAACAACAAAGAATGGAAGAAAGCTATGGAGGAAGAAATGGGGTCTTTGTCGGAAAACGAAACTTGGGAGTTGGTAAAGCCTCCAAAAGGAAGAAAAGTGCTACAAAATAAATGGGTGTACATGATTAAGCATGAAGGAGAAGGGAACAAGGAAAGATACAAGGAAAGGTTGGTGATGAAAGGATTTGCTCAAAAGGAAGGTATTGACTTCACTGAAATATTTTCTCCTGTTGTTAAGATGTCATCCATTAGAATTATTCTTAGTCTTGTTGTTGCTTTAGATTTGGAGTGTGAACAATTAGATGTTAAGACAACCTTTCTTCATCGTGAATTAGAAGAAGAGATTTATATGGAGTAGTGGGAAGGTTTAAATAAAAAAGGTAAAGAAAACTTGGTTTGCAGGTTGAAGAAGAGCCTCTATGGACTGAAGCAGGCACCTTGTCAGTGGTATAAGAAATTTGATTATTTTATGTTGGAACATGGTTTTAAAAGACTAAAGGTTGATCATTGTGTCTACATTAAGAGGTATGGCCAAGAAAAATACATTATATTATTGCTATATGTGGATGATATGATGGTTGTGGGACATGATAAAAATATGATTAACAAGTTGAAGGATTTGGGCAGCCAATTTGCAATGAAAGATTTGGGTCCAGCACAACAAATACTAGGCATGAAGATCATACATGACAAAAAGGAGAGAAAATTCTCGCTGTCACAAGAAAAATATATTGAGAAGGTGCTTGATAGGTTGAATATGAAGGACACCAAGCCGATTGGCACACCTCTTGCATCTCACTTCAAACTAAGTGCTGATTTATGCCCTTGTGATGACAAGGAGGAGGAAATGAGTAAAATTCCTTATGCTTCAGTAGTTGGCAGCTTGATGTATGCAATAGTATGTATTCGGCCAGATATTGCACATTCAGTGGGAGTAGTGAGCAAATTCCTTGCAAATCTGGGCAAACAACATTAGTGAGAAAATTCCTTGCAAATCTGGGCAAACAACATTGACAAGCGGTAAAATGGATTTTGAGGTATCTCAAGAGTACTAGTCATTATTGTTTATATTTTGGTAATAATGATGTTGTGCTTGAAGGTTATATAGATGCAGATGTGGCTGGAGATGTGGACATTAGAAAGTCCACCACTGGTTATTTATATACTTTTGCAGGTGCAACATTATCTTGGGTATCTAGACTACTAAAAGTAGTAGCCCTCTCCACAACAGAGACATGATACATATTTGCAACGGAAGCTTGCAAATAGATGTTGTGGATGCAGCGATTCCTAGGGGAGATGGGAATAAAACAAGACAAATATGTGTTGTATTGTGACAGTGAGAGCGCCATCCATTTAGCAAAAAACCAGCATATCATTCAAAGACAAAACACATTGACATTAGGTACCATTGGATTCAACAAGTATTGGAGGAAGGGCATTTTTACATAGAAAAGATCCATACAGATGAAAACCCCGCTGATATGCTTACCAAAATTCTGCCAAGAGACAAGCAAGCACTGTGTCGAAGCTTGGCAGGCCTGGGGTGACTTGATGAGCAGGCTTGGGCAAGGATCATCATAGGGAGTTCATCTACAATTGCAGGAGCCTTCATTTAGCTTCAAGTGGGAGAATGTTAACAGTGAAGCAAAATGAAGCTTCCAGAAACCGCTGGAAAAACTACCACGGCCAGCAAGTCAAATGAGTAGTTAGAAATTAAATAACAAAACTTTCTTGAATGTATGTAACGCCAGAAATTTATTCGACTCCTAGAAACTTCTGGGTTGTGTATTCTGGATAATTCCGGATGTTCTTCATAGGCTCCAGAGAACTATCAAATCTATAAATACATGTATAAATCCTTTCATCGGCATGCTGTGTAATCGAGCAATGAGCAATTGAATGCAAATTATATCCTTGCTGTTTTTCTTCATTTCCCCTGTTTCTCGATGCGCGATTTGTTATTGTGTTGAGATCTTTTGTGAAGATTGCTGGTTGAGCCGTATTGGGTGTTTTCATAACTGTAATAAATTGCTCAAATTGGGTGTTGGCAATTTTAGATTTGCTGGGCGGCTAAACAAAAGCCCCAACTCTGTTATTCCAGTGTACAATTAGTAAATCAAAATCCCAAATAAAAATCCCTCATGCACGTGAAAACAGTCGTTGGGGTTTAAGCCTGGATACCATCTTAACTTTCACATCTACTGCTATTGTAAGCATACTACAGAGCCCCATTTTGTTCTGAAGACAAATTGCTTTCAAAATTTATAAGCGAGACATTTTGGCATAAAGAGTCCCCGAATCAATTTTTTTTCAAATCTGGAAGACAGCAAGGATTGTCTCGGGAGTCGGGACCTATCAGCCTTGTGTTGCCAATGCATTCGAAAGAAAAACGGATGTGAAAATATCATACGAGGAGGGCACGGGCATCTGGTCAGTTTTTCATACTCCTACATTTTTCAATACATGTGTTCCTAATAGTGATATATATGTTTATATAATTTTAAAAAAACCGATCAAAAAGTTTAAAGAATTAAAAGAATGTGGTTGAAAAGTACTTAAATTATAACATGTTTAGATATAAATTACAAAACAATTAATATTTACGAGTACATTAATAAACACTTTGATAAAATATATACCACGTACATTAATAAAAATAATAATATATAAATAAAGTTAATAAAAAAAGGTGAGAAAATACATACAACCTACATTAATAAAAAAAGTGATAAAATAGATATAAATACAATAAAAAAATTGATAAAATAAATATAAATACGGCCATGACAAACCACTTAGCTTCTAAATAAATATTCCTTACATTTATATACTATTTTAGGTAAATAGAGACTTGTTTCTATTTATTTTTAGTTTTAAAACAAGGTAGTTCGAACTTTCCTCAATGTTCATAGTAAGAAAGAGAGAAGAAAACAAATTTCTAAACGCTTCCAACTTTGCATAAAGTATTTTTTCAAGATGGTAAATAAAATGTTGTTTTTCTTTTTTAAGTGTTTTTTAATTTTTTTGTTTTAAATTCGTGTATTTTTCTTTTTATGAAATAATAATATTTAAAATAATAAAAAATGTTCTTAACTTGTAAATGTTTTTTCTTTACACGGTAAAGATATTTTTTCTTTTTCCTTTTATGAAATAATAATATTTAAAATAATAAAAAATGTTTTTAATTTATAAATGTTTTTTCTTGATAAAGATATTTTTTTCATTTACAAGTAAGTTATGTTAATGATGGTATATATAAATTTTTAATTTTAAATAGTAAAAACTTAATAATTTTGTGATTACTGAATAATCAATTTTAAATTCACATTAATATTGTTTTTATGATCCAACTAAATTAAGTTGAATTAATGATTTTTATTTTCATTC
>ML810611.1:26727-49417 GCA_009831015.1 Picea engelmannii | reverse complement strand
TTTCACCAAAGTCAATTCCCTCTACCTGGGAATAACCTTTTGCTACTAATCAAGCTTTGTATTTTCCCACTTTGCCCTATGCATTCAACTTCTTCTTAAACACCCATTTGCTGCCCATAGTATTTCTTCCAGTTGACAACTCCACTAGATCCCAAGCCTCATTCTTGTCTAAGGTTGCCATTTCATTAACCATGGCCTTTTTCCAGAGTTTTCCATCCTTTGAATCCACTGCCTCCCTAACAGTTCTATGATCATCTTTAGTAATAAACAAACCAAAATTTGAACGGAAATCGGGTAGAGTATACCTAATTGGTTGCCTTTTTTCCTGAACCGATCTCCTCAAGACTAGAGTATGAGGATCTTCTTCTTTTGATACATGTTCTTCTGTAGAGTCTGATTCATTATCGTTCAACTCAAACTTTATTTTCTTTGGTTCTTCCTTACTAGGTAGGACTTCATGTTTGGCAACATCTTTTATTTCTCTAAATACCACATCTCGACTATACATTGCCTTCTTAGTTTATGAGTTCCAAAGCTTATAACATTTTAGACCATCTTTATACCCAATAAAGATACACTTTTCAACCTTTTTATCTAGCTTACTCTTGTTTTTCTTTGGAACGTGAACATAAGAATCACAACCAAATGCCTTAAGATGTGTGAGAGAGGGTTTCTTACCAATCCATACCTCGTGTGGAGCATTGTCATCTAGTGCTTATGAGGGCAATCAATTGACTAGGTAACATGTAGTACCCACTACCTCTGCCCATAATTCCTTTCCTAACCCAATACCACTGAGCATGGACCTTTCTTTTTCCATCAATGTCCTATTCATCATTTCTACAACTCCATTATGCTGAGGCGTATATGAAGTAGTCTTTTTCCTTGCTATACCACACCTCTTACATAATTTTTCGAATTCATTTCCGCAGAATTCTCCACCATTATTCGTCTTGAACACCTTAATTCTCTTCTCTGTTTGATTCTCCATAGGATCCTTAAACTCTTTAAATATGTCAAAGACTTTAGATTTCTTCACGAGGTAATAAATCCATGAATTCCTTGAGAAGTCATCTATAAATGAGACATAGTACACATATTTTCTTAGTGATGGAATTGACATAGGTCCAAACACATCATTGTGCAACAACTGTAGATTTCTCTCTCCCCTCGTTGCACGAGAGGTGAATCTTACCCAATTATGCTTTCCATATACACAATGTTCACATAAATCAAAATCCGAGAGTAGTTAGACATCTTCAACCATACCTTTACCATGTAGTACTCGAAGGCCCTTCTCTCCAATATGTCCTGATCTTTGATGCCACAACATAGTCTTTTCTCAAGAGACTATAGGAGTTTTTTCTTCTTCAACGCCAATTTTAGGAACAACATAACTATTGCACCCATCACTAATAGTGCTTCCTAGCAGCTTATAGAGGGTTCCAATCCAAACTCTCTTCAACAACACCATTGCTCCTCGAACCATCCTGCATGTTTATTTTTCAAACACTATTTTTACCCTTGCATCGCCCATTTTGCTCACATAAATCAAATTTATGGCCAATCCTGGGATGTGTAGAACACCATGGAGTGTTCCAATCCTTCCATCCATGATCTTCAACTTGAATTTTTCTCATCCTATGATTTTGGCTGTCGAGTCATCACATAAGAAAAATCACCTCCATCATACCTTTCATATTCTTAGAACCACTCCCTGTGAGGACTCATATGAAAGGATGCACCTGAGTCGATCAACCATGTCTCATGATCTGCATGTGTGCTTGAAGAAGCCAAGTCAAATCTCCTCCATTTGCAAAGGATTTTGCTTTTGTAGAAGGAGCATCATCAAATCTCTTCACTCTCTCAACACTTTTAGATCTACATTGCTTCTTGTAGTTCCCTTTTTTTCCACATATCCAACATACCTTTACACATTTTCTAGGAGATTTAGATCTTCCCCTTTATTTAGATCTCCCACTTGAGGACTCATATCTATTTCTTTTCTGGGAGCATCCTCTTGCAAATAAGGCATTTGTGCTATGTCCTTCCATGTTTTTCCATCTCGTCTCCTCCGACAATAAGGATGAGACCACATCATTTAAACTTAAAGTAGTTGTATTAATACCTATTTCCACAACCAAACTATCCCATGAGTTTGGTAAAGAGCACAATAAACTAATACACTTTTCTTCATCAGAAATCTTAATATCAACAGATAATAACTGGCTTACCATTGTATTGAATGTGTTCATATGCTCTGTCACCGAGTTTCCATCTTTCTTCCTCAGGTTGTACAACTTATTTTGCAGGAACAATTTGTTTACCAGGGACTTAGATTGATACAAATCCCCTAATTTATTCCATAAATCCTTGTCTATAGCTTCCTCTGACACATTCAATAATATTGAATTTGAAAGACACAACTAAATTGTGCTCTTCGCCTTTTGATCCAACTTTGTCCAATCTTCTGCTGATGTTCCTATAGGTGTAGTACCTAGATCCACATCAATCCACTGACCTTTATTCATCAACATATCTTCCATCTTGAGCTTCCACAACTAAAAAAATTTCCCATTAATTTCGAACTAATCGCCATTTCTTTTCACATGAAGAATCGACACTGTAGAGCTCCCACTATAACACAGTTTATCATAGACCTGAGCCAAACCCCTGACCACAAAGGCGTTCCTCTGAAACCAATAATTGCTCTAATACCAAATGTAGATTTTATCCTTGTACAATAAATTAATACAAATGGATTCTTAATAAAAATAAAAAAGATACATTGGTGCAAACACACATTACATAGATATTTTACCTGGGAAACCCAAGCCAAAAAAACCGACAACCTGTTTAGAGTTGCACCTTTAATTCTTTTATTCATCATTCATCATTGTTTACAATACAATATATATAGGATCTGACGACATCCAAAACCCCTAATCCATTGACTCGGATTAAGAAACAACCCTAATTCCTTAACCAAAATTAAAAAACCATGAGAGAAAACCATGTGTTGAAAAACCGCTAAAAATGGACACAAAAAAACCACCATTTTTTTTTTCCGAAGCGTTGCCTGCGAACCCTCGCGCATGAGGCATTCCACCCCCTTATGACCCCCTTGCACACCCGAAAGAACACATACACTAGGTTTGGTCATGCAAAGAATATAACACATATACAACAATATATGGGATGATGGCATTGTCTTCTACTTGGGAATACCATTTGGGATCAACCTTCCTCTCTTGACCATGTGGTAATAGCCTTTACAAAAACTTCAACACAAAATAGAAAATTAGATGTTTAGAGACCTTCCTCTAGTAAGAAAACTCACAATTATTGGAAAAATTATCTAGGATCTTCAAATCTATTATGTATCTTGGTTTTTATCAGTTGTTGATTGGAAAACTACTTAGAGGCTTCTTGTGGTCCAAGTTTGGGGATGACCTCTCACTTTGCTTACTAACCTAGAGAGTTTACACTCTTCCTAAACAAGGAGACATGTAGATTATTAATGATATTAGACTTCACACGATTGTTCTATTAGAAAAATTGTTATATCTCACTTTGATGATGAACCTTGGGAATTATTGTTTAGGCACATTGATATGTAACACGAAACACCAAAATAGGATCATGGACCAATTTTTTCTCAACAATTTCTTTTTTGCTCCATGTGAATTTAGAATTGATGGCTCTCTTATGTTACAAAGCATCTAGGAAGTATTATCCCCATTTTTTTGGGATAATTAAGGATATGATGTCTCGAGGCCCTCAGGTTGTATATATGGAGTGTCGAGAGACCATATGACTAGCAATGCCCACTTGCACATACAAAATCCCGCTCTATCACCACATTTTGGATACAGTGTCAATGCATCCACTACACCAACTAGCTTATGGAAAGTAGATGGGTCTTGCTCCATGCAGTACAAGTCAAGTATTGTGGCAGGTAATCAACCTAATATTTGAGGCATTTAAACATGTTGTATTTAAGCTGCTTTTTATTATAGAACGCCTGCTTGGACATTATGCTTTTGACCCTGTTTCATCTTGGTCAGTGTCATATATTTCCTAGTAAGTGGCCAACCTTTGGGGAATGTTTGCAACAGGGGTTCCCTTGAGGGGTTATCATACCATTCCCAACCATGCTTACCACTTTCCGCCCATTATGTTCCCATCATATTGCCCTCTTCTAGGCCCTTTAACTTTAGTGACCCAAGAAGGGCATGTACCTCATTTCATGGGAAAAGGGGGCTCAAGGCCCAAAGGTATCGTTGTTGGATAAAAAGATAAAAGTCTAAATGTAGACCTTCTAGATGCTTTGCCCAGGGATCCTCGAGAAAACAATGAAACACTTCTCTATAAGAAATGGGGGACCTACAAAAATAAATGATAGTGAATGCTTGAGGGATTAGTTGGAGGATGGGAGGTTTCATCACGAGCCGACCTATAATGATCATGGGTATTTAGTGGTATGAAATTACCATCATCTGGTCACCAAGCTAGGGTAGTGGTTCTCAGTTACACAACTGAGAGAAAGGGGGTCTCATCATGAGCCAACCTTCTCATTTCCACAAGGTATTTGTGAATGACATTGTCATTACCTGGACACCAAGCCATGACAATGGCCTTCAACTTGTTCTTTAAAACATGAAAAAAATATAAAATAAAGGAAGAGCTAACAAGAAAGAACGACAAGAAGATGGGCTTGGAAAAAGTGCATCCCAAACAAAGGTGCCACACACCCTCTACAAAGGCACCCATAAATGAGATAATACGAGCCCTTGTATGTCATGAAACTCATTGATCTATAAAGTCTAAATCCCTTTCCACCTCATCATACACTACATAACCTTGAAAGGAAATCCTTGGTAGCATCCCCTACTTGAGGGTTTTGTTCTACCCAATTGGACTTTTATGACACCCCTCCCATACTTAAACTTGGTCAATTGTATAAGATCTTTGAACATTTGTTTAATTTGATGAGGTAGTTTTGATGCACATGTTCAGGTCCCTTGTTTATTAGATGTGGTTTTCACTTGTCATGATATCTTGGACTTGATATTTTTGGAGGGCGCACCCTTTTGTTTTGCAAGACCTTGCTTGGTTGCCAATTTTGGGAGAACAAGCCTAGCTTAGGCTTTTATGGGGAAAAACCTCACATGTTAGATGTTGTTGGCCCGCACACCGGATCACAGAAACATGCCTTTGGAGGCTTACATGGCATCATGGGGGATCTTACCCAACCCCTATTACCCAAACGACTTTTCTAGGAGAGGTAAAACATCACTTTTTGAGGCTTGACGTCATGCTTGAGGGGGTTTGATGGTGATGGGGTTGTTGCACATTGACACTTGGCATGATTTGATCGAAGGAGACATGGATTGATCAAAGCACATGATGAGGAGGCTCAAGGAGCCCCAACGACCTCCATTTTCTTCTCCAACGACTTGCTCAAAGTGTTAAAACGTCCCCTAAAGGGGTGACATCATCTTATTTTTAGGGTTTCTATTGTGTTAAAGTGAAAATTAAATATTATTGTTTGGTTCAAGGGGTAAGATAAGGGTTGTTGACCCCTTATCTTATGTTTTACCTTTGCTAAGTGGAAAAACTATGTTTTAAGATTTTTGTATAAATAAAGATCATGTGAATCTCATTTCATAACATAACTCTCCCATTGTGAGAAGTACTTGGATGAAATTTAAGCCTGTCAATGTTTCATCGAAACCTGCACATGAGATCTAGCTAAAGCAAGTACAAACAAAGATTATCAACAAAGGAAGAGAGATTCAATATGGAAGAATGAGAAAATATATTCACACTACTCCAATGAACTGATGATTGATACACAAATGATGATCAATATGATACAATGAATGAGTGGAATACACTCATATATAGGGCAAAACATTCCATAATTAAGAAAATCAATCAAACAATTAGCTTTCCTTAGGAATGCATGTATGCATAATAGTGATGGTCTAAATAGAAAGTCTAAAATAGAACTAGTCAGTTAACTCCCACTGAACTAGTGTGTCAAAAAATAGAAATTTCTCCAACACCCCCCTTGAACATCATTATGGAGTAAAAAAAGAGTCCCGACAACTAGGCCATATTAGGTACTCATGTACGATGCAACTAATGGAAAATGAATAAAAATGAGGAAAGAGAGAAAACCACGTGGGAACAAAACCTCCCCTCAAAAGACAATGCATCAACATAAGAAAAGAATAGATGAGATCCACCACGTGGCAAATAGATAGTCTCCAAAACCAAGAAAAAATGACAAGTCAATGAAGCATGATCTGATGATGACATATCATAATATTGTTCAATGAGTGTGCTGAAGCTGATACTAGTTGAAAACAATCAGATCTCTCCAAACATTAAAGTGCTAGCTTACACCATGATTCGGTCTAGTCAGAGTGCTTCCAAAACATAGAAGCGAACACCATAAAGTAATCAAAATAGTGGTGAATGGAACTGTAAAGGCGACATAATCAGTCAAGTCATGAGAAATGAGAATGGTTCCCATGTATTGTGGATGAAACACATCTGTAAGATGTCCTCAAACAATTTCTCAAATGCTGCCATGACCAATCATCAAGCCAACCACAAACAATAATCGGAGTTGGTACCATGCCAAGATGTTGTCGTATAGGCCTCTTCATTAATGAGTTGAAAGAAGAGGAACTGAAAAAAGGTTGTGGATACCTTAGAGGAAGACAACATTGTCTCTGATCATGATGTCGAGGATGTCGATATGTGGAGGAGGTGGACCTTGAAGCTATTGTTGAAGAGCCTGTTGCTACCAAAAAATATGATGTTGGTGCTGAAGAGTTTGATAATGGCAACTCTAATGTTGAAGTTGGTGTTGAATCTGGCTGTGAAAGCTCCAAAACTGTATTAATAAGAGATGTAGGTGGTGGCCATTGCAACTCAACAATAAAAGATTCATCTTGTGTGATGGACTCTTGTGATTGAGAAAATTTAGTTTTAATGGCTGGAATATCGAGACAACTTGCTACTGGTGATGAATTCCCAACAAAACCAAGTCCGGCTTTTACTGGTCTCATCACAGACTGAATGAGATGTACAATCCCTTGTCCATTCTTACCAAGGCCACCACCAATGTATCCCATCTTATGCATCAATTTTGAACCAAAACCATGAGTGTGCAACTCAAAAGTTGGTGAAGGAAGCTCAATAGTTCTTAGCAATGCAAAAGCAACATTAGAAGCAAGAGACTATTGCGGATCTTTCTGCAAACAAGCAATAATATCTTCCTTCTCTTTTAAATCAGCCAAAAAATGCTCATCGAGAAGAGTGAATTTCTCCTCCATCTCATTAATGCAGGTGGTCCAAGTATCAACTTGAGATTCTTGATCGTCCATTAGACTCCCAATGAGTCCATAATCCCTGGAAAAATAGGTACACATGTTTTGAAGATAAATATTGGACCTCTCTTGTTCACCTCGAAGTTTGCTAACTTCTTTGACAAGTTTTAGATTCATACTCTGAAGGGTCAATATAACTGCATCTTTTTCCTCCATTACAATGATTCTCTCCCAACTGAGTCTGAGAACCCCTAAAATTTACTCTCAATATGCAACTGTAAAACTAAGAAATTACTATAGAAAATGCACTTACAATGAAAAATTCGTGTCAGTTTCAGGAGACGATCTTCCGTCTTCCTTTCTGAGCAAACAATGAGGAATTTCCCCAAACGGTTGAAAATCCACTTGCAGAATGGGTTTATTTACTTCTTTGGCAAGCCGTTTCCTTAGAAAGTTAATATTTTGGGAGAAATCATTGTAGAAATGTACGACCACAAATTCGTATCAGTTTCAGGAGGTGATCTTCCGGCTTCCTTTCCGAGAAAACGATGAAGAATTTCGCCAAACGGTTGGAAACCTACTTGCAGAATGGGTTGATTTATTTCTCTCACAAGTCGTTTCCTCAAAAAGTTAATATTTTTGGAGAAATCATTGCAGAAAGGTACGACCACGGATTTTGCTCGATGAAACTTTGATTTTCCTTATTCTTTGGCTTGTTTGGCTTGCCCCAAGCATCGTATATCTGATACCATGTCAATGTTTCATTGAAACCTGCACAGGAGATCTAGCTAAAGCAAGTACAAACAAAGCTTATCAAGAAAGGAAGAGAGATTCGATATGGAAGAATGAGAAAATATATTCACACTACTCCAATGAGATGATGATTGATACATAGATGATGATCAATATGATACAATGAATGAGTGGAATACACTCATATATAGGGCAAAAAATTCCATAATTAAGAAAAGCAATAAAGCAATTAGCTTTCCTTAGGAATGCATGCATGCATAATAGTGATGGTCTAAATAGAAAATCTAAAATAGAACTAGTCAGTTAACTCCCACTGAACTAGTGTGTCGAAAAATATAAATTTCTCGAACAATGCCCTCCTTGGGAAACCTTCTTTTTCTTGTGATTTTATCTTGGTTTTCTTTATGCTATTGGTGGAAGAACTAGTGCGCTATCCTTCTTGGAGTTCTTCTTTGGCATGCATAGTTGATTTATCTTGGTAAGAGAAAGTTTATCTTGTCATCTCTTGAACTAGGTAAAGGTTTATATTCTTGATTCTTCATCGCTTAGTTACAAGTTTGATTTGATAGATTTCTTGGGGAGTATAAGGATTTACAACCCCACCATTATCTATCATTTTGTCTAGAAGTTAGTTGTTGCACAAGGTTTTACTAGGAGAAGTAAAAGGGTTTACACGCTTTTAGTATCTTCTAGCTTAACATTGGCTTGCCTTGGGAAGTAAGAGGGTTTAAAACCCCAAGGATATAGTATTGATTAGAAATTTATTTACTTGACTCCATAACCCAATAGCTAATTTCTAAAGGCACTAGTATGATTGCATTGGAGAAATACAATATTGCATTGGTTAACGTGAAATTTTGTGATTTGAAGGTTGTCCAAGTTGGATTCATTTATTTTCCTTATAAGCTTGATTGAGCCACTAGGGCATCATATTTCCTCAAGTAATTCTTGATGCTGTTATAAATCTTCATCTACAACCATTAGGGTTGCAGAAACCCTAATCAAACTTCTCAAATAACTCTTGAATCAACCACTGAAAGTTGCCTAAAGTTTGCCCACATAAACTACTAGGCCTAGCACATTTTTTGGTACACTTTGGGGAAGTTTTAGTGGTTGATATTCTTGCTGTAATAACTTATTTGTTACAACCATAAGGCTGCAAAATATTTCAGCAATTATCTTTTGTTACAACCTTCTTTCATTGCTAAAGTCTAATGCTATCTTACTTAGGTTGATCTAGTTGTTTCTAGTTTATCTCTTACTCTTTCAACTAGACTTTTGGCAACTTATTTTGCATCATTCATAATTATTTTTATTGCTGATATATACTGTTACTAACTGTTGCAATTAGGGACAACAATCTTAACTTTCTTGTCCATCATATACTTGGGCTTGTATCGTTGTTTTCCTTGTTTCTCGGGCATGTACAATCAAAATTTGCTAGGTCTACTACTTCTTGGAAACTCTTGGATACCATCAAGACTTTACTCAATCCATTCTCCACACAAAGAAACTTTTCCTATAGGAGCATTTATACATCACACTTTCCATCTTATTCCCCCCTAGGCTCATTGGGATTCCCCCCTTGAGGTGACCACTTCACCTCTAAAGTGATGGGAACACCTACCTAAGGTGACAGTGGGTAGGTGTTCTCTTAGTTGTTTCCATTTGGTGGTTGGGTAGGGATTTTCCCAACTTACAACTTGCGCGATAACATTTTGTCGCCATTGATGGGGAGGATTTTGAATCCTCTTCTGAACCCTAACGACACTTCATCAAGATATCCCAAAGCCTTTTCCCTAGCTTGCTTGGAAACTCCACCCAAGGGACGTTCCCTTTTCACCTTTTTTGACGAGATCTTCTTGAATATCATCTGGTGATTCCACCTTCCCATAACTCTTCCTCTTCTAAGCCTTTTCCCCCTCAGAGGTTCAAACCTTCTAAGGTATACCGAAGAAGGCCTCCCCTCAAGTCTCCCATTGTCAAAAAATTCTTCCACAAGACCCTTCCCCTTGCTCCAATGGCTCATCCTTGGGAACAAGGCCTCTACAAACCCCTTAACATGGCCACCATCTTGGGATACCCCAATGCAATACCAAAAGAGTCAAACATGTGGTTGCCAAAATTCCCAAGAAATAATGTAGTGACTGTTAAAGATCATCTCTACACCATAGGACGAGATATGGATAATGCAGACATTGAGCATGTGGATGTATCCATGAAGCTATTGGATTTATCATTCACTGGAGAATCTCTCAGTTGGTTTAGAGGCCTTCCGAACAATCACCTCACGTCCTATGGACATTTTTCCAAGTTATTTAAGAGTAGATGGTCAACGAAGAAAGACAGTGGGATGCTTGTAGCTCAATTCAATAATATAAATAAAAAGGAGAACAAGACAATAACTGAATTCGATACCATATTTGACAGGTTCTAAGACCATATTCCGACAGATTTCCATCCTACATCCACAACATTCCGTCTCCTCTATATGAATGATTTTGAAGGGAAATTTCACTTTATTCTGAAGGACAAGAAGCCCATTTCTTTGGCACGGGCCAAAGAGTACAATGCTGAGATTGAAGAAAATATCCTTTATTCAAGGGTGGATCCTTTTCAGTACCCTCGTATCAAGACAAAAACAAACACTAAGGCTTCCAGTGGCAGTGATCCTGATCTGATTTCCCTCTTGACTCAGAAGATAGATAGGATGAGTAATCGCTTTTCCCATGTACAAAACCAGATCATGGGTAGTTTGAATTCTGTAGAAAGAAATCAATCTGCTCCCGGACCTTAGTTTACCAGAAAACAAAGATATGCCACAGCTTGGAAACCAAGGCCTCAAAAAGAGGCAAAGGCCCCTGACACTTTGAAACCAAGGCCTCAAAAAGAGGCAAAGGCCCCTGACACTTTGAAACCAGTTGGGATGGTCAACACAGAATCCTGGTGCCTTCCATACCAAGAACCTCATAGATAATATGAGTGTCCCCGACGATATGAAGATTCTTCCGACAATATGAATTTCATGGATATGATCTACACTTTCCAAGAAGAACAAGTCACACAAGAATAGATCAATGAATCCATAAGATAGAGGGAAAGAGAGGGGAGACTCCGAGCCTTGAATCAATTGACAGATGATCAAAAGAAGGAGTTAAGGAGGAGGGAATATTTGACATACACTAGAAGAAATAAAGCTTCAGCGCCTCCATCACAACCCACCACTCATCTTCTAGAGAAGGTGGCCCCACCACCTCCACCTCGAGTACATGAGTTGCTTCCTCAACCAACTCCCATAGATGAGATTTAGTTGAATATAGATGTTGAAACCATGTTTGGAAAACTGAATATGATGGTCCCAGTGACAAAGATGTGCAAGATCTCTTATGTAAGGAGGGAAGTCCTGAAGTTATTACAGGTACCGATAGAGAAGGAATATCCTCCTATAATTTTTAACACTATGTATCTTGATCGGAAAAAGGACAAAAGTCCTCCCTTCTATCTTTCATTAGGCTTGAATTGCCTTCACTTGAACAACTATATGCTTGATTCTAGGGCCTCTACGAATGTCATGTCATTGAAGGTGATGGAACATATTGGTTTGAAGACAACTCGACCCTGTGGAAATATATGTGGTATTGATTCTAAAAGGGTCAATTTTTATGGGTTATGTGAGGACGTTGAGGTATTTTTGATTGATTTTCCACATATCAGTCTCCTCATGAACATAGTGGTGATCGATGTTCCAGATGCTTGGGGGATGCTCTTATCAAGGAGTTGGTTTTCTACCCTTGGGGGTTTCTTTAACATGGACCTTACTCATGCACACATCCCCATGGGAGATGACACTTTAAAGGTATTATACAGTTGAGAGAGAGTTGACAAGCATGTGACCGATCCCAACGGTCTTGACTACACAAGTGAATATGAATTTGATGAAGTCCCATACACCATTGAGTACAATTCACAAGACTTTCCCTTTATATAGGAAGACTCCATAGATATGATCCTCCCAAGGACAGATGAATACAAAGAGAATATAGAAAAGTTCCAAGGGAAAGAGCCAGGGTCTATCCAAATTATGAAGAAAGATGATGAATAACATGAAGAAGCCATCAAAAGGATGGTCAACACAGAGCCTCCTTCCTATCCATACATTGAGAATATACCTTACATAAATTTTTGTGAAGGAAATATTTCACTCATGTGGGACAAGAAAAAGGGAAATCCCAAGTATGACCAAAGAGATGACAACTCACAGCTTGGCCCTTACATCGTCAAGAAGAAGTCTGACAAAGAAAAGTACTATTTGATAGCCTTGGATGGGGGAAAGATGCCATTACCAGTGGATAGATCTCTTCTTCGACCTTATGTGCAAATCACTTGAATTATTCAGGGACGAGGCCTCAGATAAGTAGGTAAGTCATCTTTATTTCCTTGCATTTTCATCTTGATTGATAATATTAGTTTAGATGCATTTAAAATTTCATTTTTCTCTACTTGCATTTTGATTTCATGCTTAGTTTAGGATTTTTTTGAAAAATGCTAAAATTTTATTTTTTAGATTAGTTTTCATTTGGATTTTGATGTATATGGATGAAGGGTGATAGAACCACCCTAGATTTTATGGTTTTTTGTTTCAGTGTAGGCACATATCTACCAGGAGATGCTGAGGTTCTCATGAACTCTATGACGATCACATGTCCTCAAGTAGGAGCCAGATGTTATCCCCATTTTGTGGGATAACTAAAAAGATGATGTATCGAGGCCCTCAGGTTGTAGATATGGAGTGTCGAGAGACCACATGACTAGCAATGTCCACTTGCACATACATAATCCCGCTCTATCACCACATTTTGAATCCATTGTCAACGCATCCACCAAACCGGCTAGCTTATGGAAGGCAGATGGGTCTTGCTCCATGTGGTACAAGTCAGGTATTGTGGCAGGTAATCACCCTAATATTTGAGGAATTTAAACATGTTTTATTTAAGTTTCTTTTGATTATAGAATGCCTACTTGGACATTATGATTTTGACCTTGTTTCATCTTGGTGAGTGTCGAAAATTTCCTAGTTAGTGGCCAACCTTTGAGGAAGGTTTGCGTCTGGGGTTCCCTTGAGGGGTTATCATACCATTCTCGACGATGCTTACCACTTTCTGCTCATTATGTTCCCATCATATTTCCCTCTTCTAGGCCCTTTAACTTTAGTGACCCAAGAAGGGAATGTACCTAATTTCATGGGAAAAAGGGGTTGAAGGCATAGAGGGATTGATGTTGGCTAAAAATATAAAATCCTAAATACAGACCTTCCATATTCTTCGCCCAAGGATCCCTGAGAAGGAAATGAAACACTTCTCTATAAGAAATGGGGGACCTACACAAATAAATGATAGTGAATGCTTGAGGGGTTAGTTGGAGGATGTGAGGTCTCATCACGAGTTGGCCTATCATGATCATGGGTATTTAGCGATATGAAATTACCATCATCTGGTCACCAAGCTAGGGTAGTGGTTCTCAGTTACACAACTAAGAGAAAGGGGGTCTCATCACGAGCCAACCTTCCCATTTATGCGAGGTATTTGCGAATGACACTGTCATTATCTGGACACCAAGACTGGACAATGGCCTTCAACTTGTTCCTTAAAACATGAAAGAAATATAAAAATAAAGGAAGAGCTAAAAAGAAAGAATGGCAAGAAGATGGGCTTGGAAAAAGTGCATCACAAACGAAGGTGCCACACACCCTCTTCAAAGGCACCCATACATGAGATAATACAAGCCCTTGTATGTCATGAAACTCATTGACTTATGAAGTCTAAATCCCTTTCCACCTCATCAATCACTACATAACCTTGAAAGGCCATCCTTGGGAGCATCCCCTACTTGAGGGTTTTGGTCTACCCAATAGGACTTTCCCCCTCCCATACTTAAAATTGGTCAATTGTATAGGATCGTTGAGCATTTGTTTAATTTTATGAGGTAGTTTTGATGCGCATGCTTAGGTCCCTTGTTTGTTAGATGTGGTTTAAATTTTTCATGATATCTTTGACTTGAGATCTTTGGAGGGCGTACCCTTTTGTTTTGAAAAACCTTGCTTGGTGGCCAGTTTTGGGAGAACAAACCTAGCTTGGGCTTCTATGGGGAAAAAATACCACAGGTTGGAAGTTGTAGGCCCACACACCGGATCACAAAGACATGCCTTTTGAGGCTTACATGACATCATCGAGGATCTTACTCAACCCCTATTACCCAAACAACTTTCCTAGGAGAGGTAAAACATCACTTTTTGAGGCTTGACGTCATGCTTGAGGGGTTTGGTGGTGATGGGGTTGTTGCACATTAACACTTGGGATTATTTGACCAGAGGAGACATGGATTGACCTTAGAACATGATGAGGAGGCTCAAGGATCCTTAACGACATCTGTTTTCTTCCCCAACGACTTGCTCAAATTGTCAAAACTTCCCTTAAAGGGGTGACATCATCTTATTTTTAGTGTTTCTATTGTGTTAAAGTGAAAATTAAATATTATTATTTGGTTGAAGGGGTAAGATAAGGGTTGTTGACCCCTTATCTTATGTTTTACCCTTGCTAAGTGAAAAAGCTATGTCTTAAGACTTTTGTATAAATAGAGATCATGTGAATCTCATTTCATAACATAACTCTCCCATTGTGAGAAGTACTTGGCTGAAATTTGCGCCCTCCTTGGGAAACCTTCTCTCTCTTGTGATTTTATATTGGTTTTATTTATACTATTGGTGAAAGAACTAGTGCGCTAGCCTTCTTGGAGCTATTCTTTTGCATGTATGGTTGATTTATCTTGGTAAAAGGAAGTTTATTTTGTCATCTCTTGAACTAGGTAAAGGTTTATCTTCTTGATTTTTCGTTTCTTAGTTACAAGTTTGATTTGCTAGATTTCTTGGGGAGTATAAGGATTTACAACCCCACCATTATCTATAATTTTGTCCAGAAGTTATTTGCTGCACAAGGTTTTTCTATCAGAAGTAAAAGGGTTTACACCCTCCTAGTATCTCCTAGTATCTCCTAGCTTAACATTGGCTTGCCTTGGGAAGTAATAGGGTTTACACCCCAAGGAGATAGAATTGTTTATCACTTTATTTACTTGAATCCATAACCCAATAGATAAATGTTGGTTGTAGAGCTTGATTATCTTCCTGATTCAGAGGTTTGATTCAGCCGTGCTTGGACCCCATTCCCTAACGGGGAGGTGGGGGGTGTGGGGGGCTTCCCCCCCCACAACTGTCGCCAGGGGGCGACGACAATTTTTGTAGCCCCACCTTGGCGGGGGATTCGAGGGCAATGCCCCCAAAGAAAAAATTTGGGAAAAATTGCCTTGTAAAATATTGTAATTTCGGAGTTAATCTGGATCGTTCATTATAAGGTCGCAAATCTGACGGTTAAAGTTATTTTAGGGTTTTTTTCCTTAGAAGAAAGCCCTCTCTTATGAGGGAATTGTATTGCGGTTGAGTATTATCGTGAATATTGTATTCTGAGAGAGGAGATTGTGAGAGAAAGAAGAGAAAGTTACAATGGGTGTGCTGTAGGTTGTATCCCTTCATTTTCATGGATAATAAAAAGGAAGGACCTGGCAATTTCTTTGGTGGACATATCCCACACTAGGTGAACCACGTATATCTATGTCACTATTGTATTGTGTATCTTCTTGTTTTATTTCCTCATTTGTTTTATTTTATTGCTCCATGATCCTGTTTTTCTAACAACTGGTTTCAAAGCGAAAGGTAATTCGCAGAAAAAGAGGGTTCCTGGTTCAAGTGGGAGCAATGGCGGAAGATGGAAAGTTTAGGGTCGATAAATTTAACAGCCAAAACTACTAGTTATGGAAGATGTAGATGGAAGATTATTTATATCAGAAGGATCTATTCCTACCATTGGGTGGAATTACAAAGAATCCGAGGACCATGAAGAATGAAGAATGGGAGGTTCTTGACATAAAGGCACTAGGAACGATATGGTTGAGCTTGGCAACGTCGATGGCTTTCAATATTTCGAAAGAAAAGACAACGAAGGAGATGATGAACGCATTGGCTAAACTGTATGAATAACCCTCAATGTCCAATAAGGTATTTCTAATGAAGCGATTATTTAATATGAAGATGTCAGAAGGTGGGTCTGTTGCAGACCATTTAAATGAATTTAATACGGTTACTAATAACCTAAGTTATGTAAAAGTGGACTTTGATGATGAGGTCATGGCTCTTATAATATTGTGCTCATTTCCATAAAGATGGAATGACTTGGTCATGGCTGTAAGTAACTTTGTCTATGGTTCAAACACTCTAAAATTTGATGATGTTGCTGGTGTTATCCTTAGCGAGGAAATGCAACAAAAAAGCATAGGTGAGACATAGGGTAATGCATTAAACATGGAGAACATGGGAAGATAAAAGGATGGAGGAAAGAGCTCAGGGAACCACATGAATTCTAGGAAGGGCTGATCCAAATCCAGACTAGGAAAGATAGAGTGTTGGAATTGTGAGAATAAAGGACATATGAAGAAAGAGATGGACAACAAGAGAAAAATCAGGAAGAAAATGTAACAAGTGATGTGTTACAAGATGCTTTGATTCTTTATGTAGATAATATTTTTGAGTCTTGGGTAGTAGATTCAGGGGATTCATTTCATGCCACACCCCATATGAAATTTTTTCTAGATTATGTTCAAGGTGATTTTGGAGAGGTTCATTTGGGTGATGATGCACCATGCAAAATTGTTGGAATGGGTAAGGTACAAATAAATCAAAAGAATGGAAACCAATGGTTGTTTAAAGAGGTAAGACATGTTCCAGATATAAGGAAAATTCTAATTTCAACAGGGAAGTTGGAAAGTGAAGGTTGTATATCTATATTTATAGATAAGGCATGGAAGGTCACCAAAGGATCACTGGTGATAGAAAAATGATAGAAGGTAGGTACATTGTATTTATGTACTGGTAATACTGACTCTTCTATCTCTTTAGCTTCTACAGGAGTGGATATAGCACTGTGGCATCATAGGCTTGGACACATGAGTGATAAGGGGATGCATATATGATGCAGGAGCATCACCTTCAACATTAAAAAGAAGACATGCTAGAGGACAACGCATCATGCAACACACTAAGAAGCTGATTTGAATTTCCAAAGGAGGAAAGCACCTTTTTGAATTTTGAAATTAGAAAGAGGGAGTAATGAATGTTTGGAGGCGGATGCCATCCCCAAAAGATATTAACATATAAAAATATATTTAATGTATGAATAGATTGTACAAATTTCGAGCTTAGCTTGTATCTTCTTTGTAAATGCTCATTTATTATGACATGAGAGAAATAGGTAGAAAGGAGGGAAGGCTCGAGAAGCCCCTTCATGTATATATTTTGTTTTCTTGTTCATTTGGAGGTTTTTGTTGAGTTGCTGTCGTTGAGACATAGAAAGGAGAAATAGAGAAGTTTTGTAAGAACTCTGTATATGCATTTTTGTTGAATATATGAGAAGGAGATTGCTCAAATGTGTGTTTTTATCCATACCTGAGCGAATTACTTAAATGAGTTTACTGTCACTGTTTGTGTTTAACTTGTTCATGCTTGTATTTCATGTATTTTGTGTTTCATGAATGAACTTATCAGTTTAGTATAAGTTTCAATTGTTTCTCTTCTGAAAATCTTTGGTTGAGGAGTACACAGTGCTCACGCAAGGAGTGCCCATACCAGAAACTAGGATGAGTTGTTGAAGGTTAGGAGAGATAGAGGTGTGTTGCAAAGACTGCGCAAGGAGTGCGCACATATACTCCTTAGAGTATATCATTCTCTGTTGAAATTCCATTGCAAGGAGTGCAGAAGGGCCGCCACTGTACATAGTTGTAGAATCCTTGTAAGACAAAGGGGAAGCTTTCAGAGATCCAAGTGTCGGAGAAACGCCAGGTGGACGTCAAGGGTCGAACCCATTTTAAAACTTTTTAGGCTCGGTAGGGATAGCATATATCAGAGTATAGTGGGAGATACTTAGTCAAGTCTCTAAGTTTGGAGGTTCGAGAGTGCCTAGAGGAGGAGTCACCTCGAGTAGACAAAGCTAAGGAGGGATAGCGGTTGAGATACTCAAAGGGAAGGAGTTTCTTTGAGTTTCCCAACTCAACAGATGAGATCCGTTAGGGAGGTTACAGGAGATCCAACAACCGTCATATTTGGAGAGATCACACAAGGTTTAAGTGGGGAGGTGAATCCAAGCCCCGAAGGCCTGGAGGCCCGAAACCCATCCTCACCGTCGGATTGTGTGACACGCAGAAATAGATCTATCCCTTAGCTACTTCACTGGTTGGAGGAAAGGTCATTGGAAGGAGCAGGGGAAGGACTCCCGAAGTCCATTAGGACCGTTGGTCCAGAGCATAGTTTTCAACAGATTAGAGACTTCGAAGGATTGAGGGTTCAGAGGTTTCAAGGGGTAGAGAGTGCCAAGATTCCCGTAGGCCGAAGCATTGTCAACCATTGATCTTGGAGGAGATGCCTGGAGGGTGGAGATCCACTCCGTTACCCCGACGTTTAGAGAATTGCAAAGGTTTGGCGACGAGAGAAACCCCAAAATCCCGAAGGGATCTAGGCCATCCACCAGTCATCGTTCCAATCGTCGATCCCAAAGGTATTTTGATACTCCGTGAAGCTGTCGAACGAGAGGATTGCGGGGTGTGTCTATTGGAGATTCCCGGAGTGAGAAGGCCTTGAAGTCTCGAATAGGGCAGAGAACAACAAGTAAGGCCCTGGTTTTGAGCCCAGGGTCACGAGAAGGTAGCACCTGATCAGTGGGAGCCTACTAAAAAGGGTTTTTGGCTCGAAAACTGTAGAAAAGCCTGTGGAGCCCAAAACTAAAAGTTCCAGAGAGACCTTGTGAGCTGATCCAACTTCGGTAATTCGAAGATCCTTAGACCAGGAGGTCAATGGACCCTAGGTGAGGGTGGGGGTCTGCATCAAGTGTTATGAGAGCCCAAAATATATCTCTGTAAGTAAAGAAACCAACACAATGCCGCCAAGAAGATACAAGGACAGACTTGTGGAAAATCCAACAATGGAGGAAGAAATGAGGAGGCTCAATGCAAGGCTAGATCCCATGGAAACTACACAGAGGAGAGCACCAGATGAATGTGACATCAACGAGGACGAGAGTGAAGAAATGGAGGCTGAAGGAGCTGCAGGAGAAGACGTTGTAGAAGAACGCTTGCTGAGAGCTGTTGTAAAAATGGGAGCTAGAGCAAAAATGGAAATCCCAATGTATGAAGGCAACTTGGACGTGGAAGAGCTGCTGGATTGGATAAGAGAAATGGAAAAATACTTCGACTATGAGGAGGTCGATGATGAAAATAAGGTAAAGCATGTTGTCACGAGGCTAAAAGGACATGCAACACTGTGTTGGGATGAACTAGAGGCCGAAAGGAGAAGCAAAGGAAAACATAAAATCAAAATCCGGGATAGAATGGTAGCCAGGATGAAGGCTAAATTCATACCCAAATATTATCAGATAAACCTGTTCAGGAGATTACAGAACCCGAGACATAAAGGGTTGACAGTGAAAGAATACACAGAAGAATTTTATAGGCTGAATATTAGAGCTGGTCATCATGAAAGTGATGAGGAAAAGGTTTCTACATATATAAATGGCCCGAGATACGAAATTCAAGATGAAATCAACATGATGACCATGAAGAAAGTAGAGGATGCTTATCAGGGTGCACTAAAAGCAAAAGAGAAATTGGCCAGGAAGAAAAGCCAACACAATAGAGGAAAAATCCCACACAAAGGTAAGGGGATTGTCCATGACAAGTCCCAGAAACCTAGAACTGAGATTGAAAAGTCCCACAGTCCTATAGAAAGAGGAGGGAGCTCCAGAGGGAGGAAATATGGTGGCATAAATTCTTTTCCTCGAGGAAGAGGAAGAGGCATAGGAGGAGAGGTAAGATGCTATGCTTGTGGAAAGATAGGGCATATGTCTTGGGAATGTTTCGAGAGGAAGAAAGAAGGAGGAGGAGAAGCTCACATCTCTGAAGCATAGAAGATGAATGTTGAGTCAGAATCAGCTGAAGATGTAAAATCCCTCATGATGAGGAAGGTTCTCTTAAAACCATAGAAAGAGGTGGAAAAATAAACAATTCAAAGAAACGGTCTGTTCAAGATTGCTTGCAAGACCAAGGACAGAGTTTTCAAGGTGATTATAGACAGTGGGAGCATTGACAATCTAGTGTCCACAGAGATGGTGGAGAAGCTAGAGCTGGAAACAACTGCACATCCAAACCCATACAAGGTATCATGGCTATAGAAAGGACACCAGGTTATGCTAAGTAGATAGTGTAAGGTTGAAATTAATATAGGAGGATATAATGATGAAATTTTATGTGATGTAATACCCATGGATGTATGTCATGTTTTCTTGGGAAAACCATGGAAGATGTATAGAAATGTCATACATGATGGCAGGAAAAACACTTACACACTTGAGAAGAATGGCCGAACACAGATGTTTCTACCAATAGAGGATAAGAAAGTGAAGGACGAAGCCAGACCAAGCATACTTCTCATGAGTGGGAAGGAACTCTTGAATGAATTCAAGAAAGAGAAAGAGATGAAGTTTTCTGTGGTGAGGAAGCCAAGAGTCATCCTTACAAGCACTACTTTGGGTGATCTGCCTGAAGAAATTTAGGAACTGTTGAGTAATTTTGCTGACATAGTGGTGGATGAGTTACCTTGCTCATTGCCACCCATTAGGAGTATCAATCATCACATTGATCTTATTCTAGGAGAAAATCTGCCAAACAAAGTAGCATATAGGTTGACACCTCAAGAGAATGAAAAGGTCAAAAATCGAGTCCAAGATTTGTGAGAAAAGGGTTTAGTCAGAGAGAGCTTAAACCCATGTGCAGTACCAACTGTATTGAGTCCAAAAAAAGATGGAGGCTGGAGAATGTGCACTGATTCTAGAGCCATCAACAAGATAACTATCAGGTACATATTCCTTTTACCTAGAATGGATGATTTGATGGATTGCTTAAGTGGAGCAAGTTATTTCTATAAGATAGATCTGAAAAGTGGTTGCCACTAGATAAGGATGAGAGAGGGAGACAAATGGAAAACAACATTCAAGACAAATGAAGGATTGTATGAGTGGCTTGTTATGCCATTTGGATTAACAAATGCCCCGAGCACATTCATGAGACTAATGAATGAAGTACTCAAAGACTTCATAGGTAAGTTTGTTATTGTATATTTGGATGATATACTAGTCTTCAATAAAATTGAAGATTTAAGGCACTTGACATTAGTAATGAGGAGGTTGCAGCAAGAGAAGCTGCTGATAAATATGAGGAAGTGTTCTTTTATGAAGACATAACTCACATATTTGGGTTTTTTGACCTCTTCAAACAAGTTGAAGATGGATCCAGAGAAGTTGAGGGAAATCAGAGATTGGCCATCTCCATGAATAATATTCAAGGTAAGAAGCTTCCATGGATTAGCAAGTTTTTACAGGAAGTTTATCAAAAATTTTAGTAGCATATGTGCACTTGTGTTTGACACCATAAATAAAGAGAAAAAGTATTTCAATTGGATAGAAGAAGCTGAAAAGGGATTCAAAGCATTGAAGGCTAAGATAACAAAACAACCAATTCAGGTCCTACCAGATTTTATGAAGACTTTCCAGGTAAAGTGTGATGCTAGTGGATTAGCAATTGGAGCAGTGTTGAGCCAGGACAACAAGCCTATTTCTTATTTTAGTGAGAAGATGAATGATGTCAAAAGGAAGTATTCCACATATGATAAAGAGTTTTATGCAGTGATTCAAGCCTTAAAGAAGTGGAGGCATTATCTTATTCCCAAGGAATTTGTGTTGTACAATGATAATCAAGCTTTGCAGTTCATAACCAAACAAGAGAAGCTGAATTAGAGGCATGCAAAGTGGGTAGAGTTTATGCAAAATTTTACTTTTGTCATTAAGCATATCAGTGGGAGTGAAAATAAGGTTGCAAATGCTTTGAGTAAAAGATGTCTTATTATGCAAGAATTTCAAGTGGAGACCTTAGGATTCAAGCACCTTAAGGGAATGTATAGTGGGGATGTAGATTTCAAAGAGTCATATGAAGCCTATGAAAATCCTTTACTAAGGGACAAAATCCCATGGACGAAATATTTGATTCATGACGAATTTCTATTTAAGGGAAGCCAATTGTGCATTCCGATATGCTCAATGAGAGATAATCTATTGAAAGACAAACATAGTGGAGGCCTAGAATGACACTTTGGCCATGCCAAAACATATGCACAAACTGAGTTCCTCATACGATTGGCCAGGTATGAGATCTAAAGTGAAGAGATTTGTAAAAAAATGCATATTTTTCCAATATCCAAAAGGAAAACAACAAAACACTGGCCTTTATCAACCATTGCCTATTTCAGACAGGCCTTGGGATACTATCAACATGGATTTTGTGTTGGGATTACCAAGGACCCAGAGGGGGAGTGATTCTATATTTGTTGTGGTTGACAAATTCTCAAAGATGGCACATTTCATACCATGCAAAAAAACCAGCTATGCTAC
>ML810611.1:16483-26677 GCA_009831015.1 Picea engelmannii | reverse complement strand
ATGCACCATGCAAAATTGTTGGAATGGGTAAGGTACAAATAAATCAAAAGAATGGAAACCAATGGTTGTTTAAAGAGGTAAGACATGTTCCAGATATAAGGAAAATTCTAATTTCAACAGGGAAGTTGGAAAGTGAAGGTTGTGTTAGTAACATTTCTTGTCCGGGGCGCGAGGGGCCTTCTGGTCAGCAAATCGCATGAGAAATGCCCGAACACAACGCAGACAGCCTCATTTCATCCCCCCCCAAGCAAGCGAGCGGGAAAAGTTTTGTCTTCAATGGTCGAGAACCATCCACAAAGCAAATCGACGGTCATCGGGTTTTCGGGGCTGTCAAGTTGCCCGGGATTTAGCAAGAGGGGGCTCCAATGGTTCAAAGCAGACTTGGGTCATCCAATCAAATTGGGACAGGTGTCAGCCTATCGGCATATCGGGGATCGGGGTTTCGGGGAACAGGGAGCTCTCCGCTCATTGCACTTGGAAGTGCCGATCAGTGAAATGCCGAAAGCGCCTTTGGCGCCGAGCCCAGGGTCTCAACACCAGGTCATATTAAGTGAGCGGGTGAAAGGGGGACAACCCCTTTATAATACTAAATAATATCTAGGCCATCCATCTGAAGGACGCGCGACACGTATCTACGCCGTGTCGACGTTCGAGAGTTTGCGCAGTAAGATCTCCTCATCGCTTCACCTCGCGAAACCCCGAATCTCGAAGCTCCGAAAGCACCCAGAGTCGGGCCCATGGTTTTAGCGCCTGGTCATCAAGAAGGAGGTCTGGAAGAGGGGCGTTTTCATTTCCATTTGGCCAAAGGTTCCGAATTAAGTCTCAGAAGGGGGGCACTGTGCTCTGCCGACTCCAGCTCGACGTGATTTGGATCCCGGTACCTGCTCAGAATGGATAAAGGAGAAAGAGGGTGCGTGAAACCTCGCGTCACCCATTTATTGCAAAGTATGGAGGTGCCGACTGAAGTTTACCTAGGAGGGTCCCTTGTACCGGTTCTCTTCAGGAAAGCCACGTTGAGTTTCCAACTCGCCAGAGGAGCCTGCACATGCCAATTCAACATTCAAAGGGCTCAACTATCCCCTGGCGCGAGCCATGCTGAATTAAAGAGGCGTATGACAGGGGAACAAAGGACAAATTTGATTGAGGAGACGACACCCATTGAAAGTCCTGAGACGCTGCTGCTAAGCGATTTTTTCTGAGTATATAGGCTTAGTCTTTCTATTTTAAAAATGATCGATGGTTGAGCAGAGCTCCTGGTTGTAAAATCTTGAATGAAGCATTGTGTTATGGTTATTTCTGGACTTTTGAGACTTCTTTCCTGATGAATGTCAGTTTCCTTTCATATCTTTGTTTATATTGTATTAGAGCATCTTGGAATTGGAGGATCCAGTCGAGTGTGATTGTCATAGGATGATGTAGGTTGGATCACTGTGATAGTCATTCTATTCTAATTGACCTCTGTAAACTTCTCCTCACTGAGCGACTTGGAATTGGAGGATCCAGTCAAGTTTTCCTCTCAGTTTCCCGAATCCCTGAACCAGGAGGATCTTGCGTTCAGAGTTTTTCCCCCACAGACCGCCGAAAGACCTGTTGCCTGAGGTAGTTTGTTCACTCTTCTCCTAAGTCTTCCACCTGCACATCTTTAAATCAACCCCTTGACTAAAGTTAGATCAAGACCTCAATTGTTCCTTGCGTGCCAGACCCAGTCTCTGAATTTGAGTGATACCTCCCTAAGTTTTTACCCATCTGATCATCCCATTTATCAAACCGTGACATAAAAACTGATGGGCGTTGGGCTCTGCTTCTGCAAGCAATCCAGAAGCGACTTCCAGCGCTAACATTTCTGGCGTCGTTGCCGGGGACGAAATTCAAGATTTTCCCTGGGTAGAACGACATTGAGCCTCTGAATCCGAAGGTGCATTGGATTATCAGAGCCTTTCAAGATTGCTAATATGCACCTGGCGACTCCATTGTGACGACTCCACTGTGGCGGACCTGCCTTGTTAATTGTGGCTTTCAGAGGTAGACATACGCGGTCTCATCCACAGCTGCCTCTAGCTACGCCTGAAACAGATCCAGAGGCGGTGCTTAGAAAGGGAAAGGCCTCTGAAGAAGAAGCGTCCATCACCGAACTAGGTAATCCACCATATCCTTCTATGGGAGCTCCTTTTTCTCCTCCTCAGTTTTTTGACAGGCCTGTTTCTGCAGTTTCCCGTTTCCTAAATTTTGGGAGTGTTCCTGTTGATTTTTCCTCTCCTGGTCTGGGACCGGAGGGACAAGACCTTGTCACTCCCCTCTCCCATGAAGCTGTACCCTGGCATAGACCCAGGACCACAGAATATTTCCCTACGCCTAGCTTAACCACTCCTGTGCAAAGAGGAGCACCCGCTGACTTGAACTCGTTAGCCTTCTCCTTAAATCCCCTCTTGTTTCCCACCCCACTTCGAGACTCATTCTCAGTAACCCCTTTGTGAACTCCTTCTCCTCCAAATTCTCCTCCACCTAATATTCCCATGGCTGGTGCTAATCCCCCTCTGAATAGAATGGATGCCATAGTTGCTGCTAGGTATGCTCCCTTGATCTTACCTCATCCCATGAATCCTTTCCCTACTGGAGATTACTTGAAATATATGCCCAAGTTCACCGGGGAAGGGGACATAACTGCGGAAGAACACCTAGCTGCTTTCTACAGTTATGCAGACAACCTGAACATTGGAGATGGAGATGTCTGGATGAGGGTTTTTGTCCAGAGCTTGGATGGTGAGGTAAGGAAATGGTTTAGAGGATTAGCTCCCGGATCTATTGCTGGAATTGAAGCCCTGGATAATGCTTTCCTGAGGCAGTGGGGAGATAAAAAGGATTTCATGTATTATATGACCGAGTTCGGGTCTTTGAAGAAGATGGAAGGAGAGTCTGTCTCTGACTTCTCCAAAAGATTCAATAAGATGTACAATAAGATCCCTGATGAAATAAAGCCATCAGAAGCCTCGGCCAAGATGTCCTATGCTAGTGCGTTTGGCCCCGATTTCTGTCTTTCATTGAGAGAAAGAAGAGCCGCCTCCTTAGCTCAAATGCAAGACGCAGCCATAGAAGTGGAATCCAATGTATTAGCAGCCGACAGACTGAGGAACAAGGCTGACGCGGGCATCAGGAAGGGGAGAGCCACAACCTCAACCTCTGGCCCATCAGTACCCCACCCTCAACTGGATGAACTAACCAAGATGGTGAAGTCTCTATCCGCAGAGATGGAAAGAATGAAGGTGGAGAGGAGGCAAGCATACAAGGGCCCTCAGAACACCGAAAACAAAGGAGGTTTTAGGAGGCCAAACAATATTACTCCCCCGATTATGCAAAGAGATAGAGACGACCAGAAAATTCAGGCCCCTTTTCAAAACAATTTTGTGGCTGAGGAAGAAGAAGGGGAAACAGATGAGCTGGATCCTGAAATCCATTGCTTCATAGACACTCCTCCTTTTCCTTATCTCACCCAATCAGCATACGAGGAGTCCCTCATGGACAGTCAGCTAAATGAACTGAGCAAAGGTGACAAGGCTTGTGGCAACCAAGGCAGATATAATCTGAGGTCTAAGAAGAGGACAACAACACCTGATATTCCTGAGCGGGGAGCAGAGAAGCCTTCTAATGAAATGGCGGACAATCATAGAGGTAATAACCACCAACCCCTCTCTCCCATAGTCCAGAGTCATGCTCCCGAAATCAGAGAAATTTCAAAGCTTGCATCCTCCTTTAATTTCGAGCATGAGATTCAAAAGATCAGGATCCCGGTGCCTCTAATTGAATTAATTAAACATGAAGGGTTCAAGAAATTCTTCTCTGAACTTCTGCAGTTTGAGACCCCATGCCTTCCCACAGACTCCATCAATTTACAAGATGAAAAGCCTGCAGTTATCCTAGGTCCTATGGTAGAAGACATGAATGACTCATCCCCCCCCTTCTACACTTCCTTGAACATACATGATAAGGTACTGCACAATTGCTTGATGGATTCGGGAGCTTCTCACAAACTCATGCCCAAAACTGTTATGGAGGAATTAGGATTAGAAGTCACCCGAGCCTACCATGACCTCTATTCCTTTGACTCCAGAAAAATTCAGTGTCTAGGAGTTATCAAAGACCTGGTCGTGACCTTGTTTCAATTGCCCATGAAAAGTGTGGTCATGGATATTGTAGTGGCCGATGTCCCCCCCAAGTTCGATATGTTATTATCAAGATCTCGGATAAAAAGACTGGGGGGAACCTTGCAGATGGACCTCACATATGCTACTATCCTAGTGTTTAGAGGAGAGCATAGAAGACTATACAGGGAAGCCCAACTGGCCTATATAATCAGTGATGAGGCCAACCCTACCAACCATCCCATTTTTGCATTAGACACTGATTTAGGATCTAGTGTGCTACAACTCACCAATGCTCCCGACCCTCCTCTTAAACTCAGAAAGCAACCCACCATTTCCCCTGAATTTCCTCCCTCCATCACCCCCGTCTGGAAAATGTTCTTTGATGGAGCCTCTTCCAGGGAAGGCGCTGGAGCTGGGGTGGTTTTTGCTTCACCTGCTCAGGAAATCACATCTCTGTCATACAAATTAGAATTTGAAACTACCAACAATGTGGCAGAGTATGAAGCTCTCATCCTGGGACTAAGAGCCTCAAAGGAAATGGGAATTCAGGAAGTAGCAGTTTTTGGAGATGCAGAGTTGGTGGTTCAGTAGATCAGGAACGCTTATCAGGCTAAGCATCCTCGACTCATGAATTACAGGAATGAGGTTTGGGACCTTATTGACAGTTTCTTCTCAGCGTTTAATATTTATTTCATCCCAAGAGAGGAGAACACCTTGGCAGATTCCTTGGCTACATCGGCTAGCAATTTCAAAGTACCCTTGCCGGTCAAATTCAGATATGATGTAGAGGTAAAATACAGGCCCTCCATACCTGACAACGTCAAACATTGGAAGGTATTCGAGGATGATCTCGAGGTCAAGAGGTTCTTGGAGACTGTCGAGGAATTTTCAGAAATGCACATTGACCAAGACGCCGTCTCAGAGGAAGAGCTCGATGGGGGTAATTTTCTGAATAAGATTGAAGAGCGTGACATTGTACAGCTGCCCAACAACCATATTCCTAGAGGACTGGTTCCTTTGGAAAGACTTTTTGATAGAAATGATGTATCGTTAAAAGCAGAAGTCTCGGAGGAGGACGCTGGTACTATTCAGTGCAACATTGGGACCGAGGGTGAGCCCAAGTATGTCAAATTGTCAAGAAGTCTGACAAAGGAGAAGAGGTGTGAATACATTGCACTTTTGAGGGAATTTGTGGATGTTTTCGCCTGGAAATACAAAGACCTCAAAACATATGACATTTCTGTCATCGAGCATAAAATCCCATTAAAAGAAGATGCAAAGTCGTTTAGGCAGAAGCTGAGACAGATCAATCCTATGTTGCTGCCTATCATGGAGAGGGAAGTGAAGAAGCTGCTTCAAGCTCATATCATTGTACCACTGAGATATTCGGAGTGGGTGGCTAACTTGGTGCCAGTAAGGAAAAAGAGTGGAGAGATCCGGCTCTGTGTAGACTTCAGAAACCTGAACAGGAGCTCACAAAAAGATAATTACCCTTTACCAAAGATGGAACATATACTGCAGAGGGTAACAAGAGCTTCCAGGATGTACATGATTGATGGTTTCTCTGGCTACAATCAAGTCTCTGTTCTGCCTGAGGACAGAGAAAAGACGACATTTACCACCCCATGGGGCACATTCATGTACGCCAAGATGCCGTTTGGATTAATGAATGCAGGGGCGACGTTTTAGCGTGCCATGGACATAGCTTTTATTGGGGAAAAGAATAAATTTGTGGTCGTCTACCTGGATGACATCACAGTGTTTTCAAAATCTGATAAAGAACACCGTCGTCATCTCAGGAAGGTTTTTCTGAAATGCAGGAGTTTTGGCATTTCATTAAATCCCAAGAAGTCTTCGTTCGCCATGCAGGAGGGAAAGTTACTAGGCCACATAGTATCAACAGAAGGAGTCAGGATTGACCCTAGCAGAGTTGAGGCAATACAAGCACTATCAATCCTGAGGTCCAAGAAGGAGGTCCAATCTTTCCTTGGTAAGATTAATTTTCTGAGGCGGTTTGTGCCTAACTTTGCTAAGGGGGTAAAGCTTATAACAACCATGTTGAGGAAAGGAAATGAAGTGAAGTGGACTTTTCAATCGCGACATTCCTTTGAGAAAATAAAGAAAGCGCTAACTGAAGCTCCTATGCTTATCAGTCCCGACTACTCAAAGGATTTCCTTATTTTCTCCTTTTCCTCACCTGACACGGTGGCTGCTGTTTTATTACAGAAAAGCGAGGATGGGCTAGAGCAGCCTATTGCCTATTTCAGCCGAGCATTGAGGGATGCCGAAGTCAGATATGACAATATGGAGAAGCAAGCCTACGCATTGGTAAAGGCTCTCAAGGCGTTTAGAATTTATGTCCTGCAATAAAAAATCTTAGCTTATGTCCCCTCAGCTGCGGTTAAAGATATTCTCATTCAGCCTGACATGGACGGGAGGAGGAGAAAATGGATAGCTAAGATTCTGGAATTCGACCTGGAAATAAGGCCCACCAAATTGATAAAAGGTCAAGGATTAGCCAAGATGTTGGCTGAAACAAACTGCCAAGCTCTGGGGGTAAGTTTCATAAACGAATGTTCAGGAATTCAGCAGGGCCGACCGTCTGAAAGAGACCCTCAAAGGGAGCCCTTCTTGGCTCGATGTCCTTGGTATAGGGACATCATTTTTTTTCTGCAAGAGTTGCGGCCTCCAGACGACCTACAAAGAAACAAAGCAAGAGCTCTGAAGCTCAAGGTAGTCAGATATTGCCTGATTGATCAAGTGTTATTCTGGAAAGATCCCCTGGGGGTGCTTTTAAAATGCATGAATTCACAAGAGGCCGAAGTGATCATGGCTGAATTTCACAGCGGCTTGTGTGGAGGGCACCATTCCTGGAAGGCCACAACCCACAAAATTCTCAGGGCCGGGTACTATTGGCCCACCTTGTTCGCTGATGTCCATAGAGGAGTTAGAGCCTGTATCCAATGTCAAAAATTTGCAGGAAAGTAACAGCTCAGGTCCTTGCCGCTAAATCATGTGGTTGTTTCAGGACCTTTTCAGCAGTGGGGCCTAGATTTCATTGGAGAAATTCACCCCGCTTCCAGTGGGCAGCACAGATGGATCTTGACTGCTACCGATTTCTTTACCAAGTGGATTGAAGCTATCCCCACCAGGAGTGCTTCCCACACGGTAATCATTGGGTTCCTGGAAGACCTCATCACAAGGTTCGGTTGCCCAAGTAAAATTGTCACTGATAACGTAACCGCTTTCGGGTCTGAGCCATTAGCCAAGTTCTGTGAGCAGTTCGAAATCAAACTGGTTCACTTCACTCCATATTATCCACAGGGAAACGGTTTAGCAGAATCCTCCAACAAGAGTCTTATAAGGATCATCAAAAGATTGTTGGAAGACAACAAGAAGGCCTGACATTCAAAACTAAAGTTTGCTCTATGGGTCGATCAAGTAGCCACGAAGAGGTCTATCGACGTCTCTCCTTTCCAATTAGTCTATGGAGCGGAGGCTGTTTTCCCCTCTCATTTAGCCATTCCTGTAGAAAATTTCCTCCAAGACCACCAGGAGGAGCCTAATGACATGATCAGAAGGATTCATTAGCTAGTAGAAGTCCAGCAGGTCAGGGAGCAGGCAATGGAAAAAATTCAGGACCATCAGCAAAGAATTAAACAAGTTTTCGATAAGAAGGCCAAAAAGGAAGGATTTCAGACAGGAGACCTGGTTATGAAATGGGATGCTCCTAAGAAAGACAGGGGAAAACATGGAAAATTTGAAGCCTTGTGGATCGGGCCATTCAAAATCTCTGAGGTTTTTTCAAATAACACGTATCGGCTGGAGGTTTTGGAGGGTGAAGAAATTTTTGATGGCCTAGTGAATGGGCATTTTCTTAAAAAATATTTTGTTTGAGCCATCCATGGCTCCTATGTTTTGTAAATATTGTCCTTTTTGTTCTTTATTTTACTTTTATTGTTTCGGCTTAGTAAATGACTCCATAGCCCAACAACAAGGCACTGGAACTGCAAATGAGTTCTTAGAGCATCGCGGGGATGACTCTATCCCCCATGGAGCCTAATGTTAGTAACATTTCTTGTCCGGGGCGCGAGGGGCCTTCTGGTCAGCGAATCACATGAGAAATGCTCGAACACAACGCAAAAAGCCTCATTTCAGCCCCCCCCAAGTAAGCGAGCGGGCAAAGTTTTGTCTTCAGCGGTCGAGAACCATCCACAAAGAAAATCGACGGTCATCGGGTTTTCGGGGCTGTCAAGTTGCCCGGGATTTAGCAAGAGGGGGCTCCAATGGTTCAAAGCAGACTTGGGTCGTCCAATCAAATTGGGACAGGTGTCAGCCTATCGGCATATTGGGGATCGAGGTTTTGGGGAACAGGGAGCTCTCCGCTCATTGCACTTGGAAGTGTCGATCAGTGAAACGCCGAAAGCGCCTTTGGCGCCGAGCCCAGGGTCTCAGCACCAGGTCATATCAAGCGAGCGGGTGAAAATGGGACAACCCCTTTATAATACTAAATAATATCCGTGCCGTCCATCTGAAGGACGCGCGGCACGTATCTACGCCATGTCGGCGTTCAAGAGTTTGCGCAGTAAGATCTCCTTGTCGCTTCACCTCGCGAAACCCCGAATCCTGAAGCTCCGAAAGCGCCCAGAGTCGGGCCCATGGTTTTAGCGCCTGGTCATCAAGAAGGAGGTCTGGAAGAGGGGCGCTTTCGTTTCCATTTGGCCAAAGGTTCCGAATTAAGTCTCAAAAGGGGGGCACTGTGCTCTGCCGACTCCAGCTCGACGTGATTTGGATCCCGGTACCTGCTCAGAATGGATAAAGGAGAAAGAGGGTGGGTGAAACCTCGCGTCACCCATTTATTGCAGAGTATGGAGGTCCTGACTGAAGTTTACCCAGGAGGGTCCCTTGTACCGGTTCTCTTCAGGAAAGCCACGCCGAGTCTCCAACTCGCCAGAGGAGCCTGCACATGCCAATTCAACATTCAAAGGGCTCAGCTATCCCCTGGCGCGAGCTATCCCCTGGTGCGAGCCATGCTGAATTAAAGAGGCGTATGACAGGGGAATAGAGGACAGATTTGATTGAGGAGACGAAACCCATTGAAAGTCCTGAGATGCTGCTGCTAAGCGATTTTTTCTGAGTAGATAGGCTTAGTCTTTCTATTTTAAAAAGGATCGATGGTTGAGCAGAGCTCCCGGTTGTAAAATCTTGAATGAAGCATTGTGTTATGGTTATTTCTGGACTTTTGAGACTTCTTGTCTGATGAATGTCAGTTTCCTTTCATATCTTTGTTTATATTGTATTAGAGCATCTCAGAATTGGAGGATCCAGTCGAGTGTGATTGTCATAGGATGATGTAGGTTGGATCACTGTGATAGTCATTCTGTTCTAATCGGCCTCTGTAAAATTCTCCTCGCTGAGTGACTTGGAATTGGAGGATCCAGTCAAGTTTTCCTCTCAGTTTCCCGAAGCCCTGAACCAGGAGGATCTTGTGTTCAGAGTTTTTCCCCCACAGACTGTCGAAAGACCTGTTGCCTGAGGTAGTTTGTTCACTCTTCTCCTAAGTCTTCCACCTGCACATCTTTAAATCAACCCCCTGACTGAAGTTAGATCAAGACCTCAATTGTTCCTTGCGTTCCAGACCCAGTCTCTGAATTTGAGTGATACCTCCCTGAGTTTTTACCCATCTGATCATCCCATTTATCAAACCGTGACATAAAAAATGATGGGCGTTGGGCTCTGCTTCTGCAAGCAATCCAAGAGCGACTTCCAGCGCTAACAGGTTGTATATCTATATTTACAGATAAGGCATGGAAGGTCACCAAAGGATCACTGGTGATAGAAAAATGATAAAAGGTAGGTACATTGTATTTATGTACTGGTAATACTGTCTCTTTTATCTCTTTAGCTTCTATAGGAGTGGATATAGCACTGTGGCATCATAGGCTTGGACACATGAGTGATAAGGGGATGCATATATGATGCAGGAGCATCACCTTCAACATTAAAAAGAAGACATGCTAGAGGACAACGCATCATGCAACACACTAAGAAGCTG
>ML810611.1:0-15614 GCA_009831015.1 Picea engelmannii | reverse complement strand
TCATTTGGAGGTTTTTGTTGAGTTGCTGTCGTTGATACATAGAAAGGAGAAATAGAGAAGTTTTGTAAAAACTCTGTATATGCATTTTTGTTGAATATATGAGAAGGAGATTGCTCAAATGTGTGTTTTTATCCATACCTGAGCGAATTACTTAAATGAGTTTACTGTCACTGTTTGTGTTTAACTTGTTCATGCTTTTATTTCATGTATTTTGTGTTTCATGAATGAACTTATCAGTTTAGTATAAGTTTCAATTGTTTCTCTTCTGAAAATCTTTGGTTGAGGAGTACACAGTGCTCATGCAAGGAGTGCCCAGACCAGAAACTAGGATGAGTTGTTGAAGGTTAGGAGAGATAGAGGTGTGTTTCAAAGACTGCGCAAGGAGTGCGCGCATATACTCCTTAGAGTATATCATTCTCTGTTGAAATTCCATTGCAAGGAGTGCAGAAGGGCCGCCACTCTACAGAGTTGTAGAATCCTTGTAAGACAAAGGGGAAGCTTTCAGAGATCCAAGTGTCGGAGCAACGCCAGGTGGACGTCAAGGGTCGAACCCATTTTAAAATTTTTTAGGCTCGGTAGGGATAGCATATATCAGAGTATAGTGGGAGATACTTAGTCAAGTCTCTAAGTTTGGAGGTTCGAGAGTGCCTAGAGGAGGAGTCACCTTGAGCAGACAAAGCTCAGGAGGGATAGCGGTTGAGATACTAAAAGGGAAGGAGTTTCTTTGAGTTTCCCAAGTCAACAGATGAGATCCGTTAGGGAGGTTACAGGAGATCCAACAGTCGTCAGATTTGGAGAGATCACGCAAGGTTTAAGTGGGGAGGTGAATCCAAGCCCCGAAGGCCTGGAGGCCCGAAACCCATCCTCACCGTCGGATTGGGTGACACGCAGAAATAGATCTATCCCTTAGCTACTTCACTAGTTGGAGGAAAGGTCGTTGGAAGGAGCAGAGGAAGGAATCCCAGAGTCCATTAGGACCGTTGGTCCAGAGCATAGTTTTCAACATATTAGAGACTCCGAAGGATTGAGGGTTCATAGGTTTCAAGGGGTAGAGAGTGCCAAGATTCCCGGAGGCCGAAGCATTGTCAACCATTGATCTTGGAGGAAATGTCTGGAGGGTGGAGATCCACTCCGTTACCCCGATGTTTAGAGAATTGTAAAGGTTTGGCGACGAGAGAAACCCCAAAATCCCGAAGGGATCTAGGCCATCCACCGGTCATCGTTCCAATCGTCGATCCCAAAGGTATTTTGATACTCCGTGAAGCTGTGGTTCGAGAGGATTGCGGGGTGTGTCTATTAGAGATGCCCGGAGTGAGAAGGCCCTGAAGTCTCGAATTGGGTAGAGAACAACAAGTAAGGCCCTGGTTTTGAGCTCGGGGTCACAAGAAGGTAGCACCTGATCAGTGGGAGCCTACTAAAAAGGGTTTTTGGCTCGAAAACTGCAGAAAATCCTGTGGAGCCCAAAACTAAAAGTTCCAGAGAGACCTTGTGAGCTGATCCAACTTCGGTAATTCAAAGATCCTTAGACCGGGAGGTCAATGGACCCTAGGTGAGGGTGGGGGTCTGCATCAAGTGTTATGAGAGCCCAAAGTATAACTCTCTAAGCAAAGAAACCAACACAATGCCGCCAAGAAGATATAGGGACAGACTTGTAGAAAATCCAACAATGGAGGAAGAAATGAGGAGGCTTAGTGCAAGGCTAGACGCCATGGAAACTACACAGAGGAGAGCACCAGATGAATGTGACATCAATGAGGATGAGAGTGAAGAAATGGAGACTGAAGGAGTTGCAGGAGAAGACGTTGTAGAAGAACACTTGCTGAGAGCTGTTGTAAAAATGGGAGCTAGAGCAAAAATGGAAATCCCAATGTATGAAGGCAACTTGGACGTGGAAGATGTGCTGGATTGGATAAGAGAAATGGAAAAATACTTCGACTATGAGGAGGTCGATGATGAAAAGAAGGTAAAGCATGTTGTCACGAGGCTAAAAGGACATGCAACACTGTGTTGGGATGAACTGGAGGCCGAAAGGAGAAGCAAAGGAAAACATAAAATCAAAAGCTGGGATAGAATGGTAGCCAGGATGAAGGCTAAATTCATACCCAAATATTATCAGATAAACCTGTTCAGGAGATTACAGAACCTGAGACATAAAGGGTTGACAGTGAAAGAATACACAGAAGAATTTTATAGGCTGAATATTAGAGCTAGTCATCATGAAAGTGATGAGGAAAAGGTTTCTAGATATATAAATGGCTCGAGATACGAAATTCAAGATGAAATCAACATGATGACCATGAAGAAAGTAGAGGATGCTTATCAGGGTGCACTGAAAGCAAAAGAGAAATTGGCCAGGAAGAAAAGCCAACACAATACAGGAAAAATCCCACACAAAGGTAAGGGGATTGTCCATGACAAGTCCCAGAAACCTAGAACTGAGATTGAAAAGTCCCACAGTCCTATAGAAAGAGGAGGGAGCTCTAGAGGGAGGAAATATGGTGGCATAAATTCTTTTCCTCGAGGAAGAGGAAGAGGCATAGGAGGAGAGGTAAGATGCTATGCTTGTGGAAAGATAGGGCATATGTCTTGGGAATGTTTCGAGAGGAAGAAAGAAGGAGGAGGAGAAGCTCACATCTCTGAAGCATAGAAGATGAATGTTGAGTCAGAATCAGCTGAAGATGTAAAATCCCTCATGATGAGGAAGGTTCTCTTAAAACCATAGAAAGAGGTGGAAAAATAAACAATTCAAAGAAACGGTCTGTTCAAGATTGCTTGCAAGACCAAGGACAGAGTTTTCAAGGTGATTATAGACAGTGGGAGCATTGACAATCTAGTGTCCACAGAGATGGTGGAGAAGCTAGAGCTGGAAACAACTGCACATCCAAACCCATACAAGGTATCATGGCTATAGAAAGGACACCAGGTTATGCTAAGTAGATAGTGTAAGGTTGAAATTAATATAGGAGGATATAATGATGAAATTTTATGTGATGTAATACCCATGGATGTATGTCATGTTTTCTTGGGAAAACCATGGAAGATGTATAGAAATGTCATACATGATGGCAGGAAAAACACTTACACACTTGAGAAGAATGGCCGAACACAGATGTTTCTACCAATAGAGGATAAGAAAGTGAAGGACGAAGCCAGACCAAGCATACTTCTCATGAGTGGGAAGGAACTCTTGAATGAATTCAAGAAAGAGAAAGAGATGAAGTTTTCTGTGGTGAGGAAGCCAAGAGTCATCCTTACAAGCACTACTTTGGGTGATCTGCCTGAAGAAATTTAGGAACTGTTGAGTAATTTTGCTGACATAGTGGTGGATGAGTTACCTTGCTCATTGCCACCCATTAGGAGTATCAATCATCACATTGATCTTATTCTAGGAGAAAATCTGCCAAACAAAGTAGCATATAGGTTGACACCTCAAGAGAATGAAAAGGTCAAAAATCGAGTCCAAGATTTGTGAGAAAAGGGTTTAGTCAGAGAGAGCTTAAACCCATGTGCAGTACCAACTGTATTGAGTCCAAAAAAAGATGGAGGCTGGAGAATGTGCACTGATTCTAGAGCCATCAACAAGATAACTATCAGGTACATATTCCTTTTACCTAGAATGGATGATTTGATGGATTGCTTAAGTGGAGCAAGTTATTTCTATAAGATAGATCTGAAAAGTGGTTGCCACTAGATAAGGATGAGAGAGGGAGACAAATGGAAAACAACATTCAAGACAAATGAAGGATTGTATGAGTGGCTTGTTATGCCATTTGGATTAACAAATGCCCCGAGCACATTCATGAGACTAATGAATGAAGTACTCAAAGACTTCATAGGTAAGTTTGTTATTGTATATTTGGATGATATACTAGTCTTCAATAAAATTGAAGATTTAAGGCACTTGACATTAGTAATGAGGAGGTTGCAGCAAGAGAAGCTGCTGATAAATATGAGGAAGTGTTCTTTTATGAAGACATAACTCACATATTTGGGTTTTTTGACCTCTTCAAACAAGTTGAAGATGGATCCAGAGAAGTTGAGGGAAATCAGAGATTGGCCATCTCCATGAATAATATTCAAGGTAAGAAGCTTCCATGGATTAGCAAGTTTTTACAGGAAGTTTATCAAAAATTTTAGTAGCATATGTGCACTTGTGTTTGACACCATAAATAAAGAGAAAAAGTATTTCAATTGGATAGAAGAAGCTGAAAAGGGATTCAAAGCATTGAAGGCTAAGATAACAAAACAACCAATTCAGGTCCTACCAGATTTTATGAAGACTTTCCAGGTAAAGTGTGATGCTAGTGGATTAGCAATTGGAGCAGTGTTGAGCCAGGACAACAAGCCTATTTCTTATTTTAGTGAGAAGATGAATGATGTCAAAAGGAAGTATTCCACATATGATAAAGAGTTTTATGCAGTGATTCAAGCCTTAAAGAAGTGGAGGCATTATCTTATTCCCAAGGAATTTGTGTTGTACAATGATAATCAAGCTTTGCAGTTCATAACCAAACAAGAGAAGCTGAATTAGAGGCATGCAAAGTGGGTAGAGTTTATGCAAAATTTTACTTTTGTCATTAAGCATATCAGTGGGAGTGAAAATAAGGTTGCAAATGCTTTGAGTAAAAGATGTCTTATTATGCAAGAATTTCAAGTGGAGACCTTAGGATTCAAGCACCTTAAGGGAATGTATAGTGGGGATGTAGATTTCAAAGAGTCATATGAAGCCTATGAAAATCCTTTACTAAGGGACAAAATCCCATGGACGAAATATTTGATTCATGACGAATTTCTATTTAAGGGAAGCCAATTGTGCATTCCGATATGCTCAATGAGAGATAATCTATTGAAAGACAAACATAGTGGAGGCCTAGAATGACACTTTGGCCATGCCAAAACATATGCACAAACTGAGTTCCTCATACGATTGGCCAGGTATGAGATCTAAAGTGAAGAGATTTGTAAAAAAATGCATATTTTTCCAATATCCAAAAGGAAAACAACAAAACACTGGCCTTTATCAACCATTGCCTATTTCAGACAGGCCTTGGGATACTATCAACATGGATTTTGTGTTGGGATTACCAAGGACCCAGAGGGGGAGTGATTCTATATTTGTTGTGGTTGACAAATTCTCAAAGATGGCACATTTCATACCATGCAAAAAAACCAGCTATGCTACACATATGGCAAATCTGTTTCTCAAAGAGATTGTGAGGTTGCATGGCTTTCCCATGAACATTGTCTCAGACAGAGACACAAAATTCATAGAGAATTTTTGGAGAAAATTGTGGAAGAAGCCGTGGACAAATCTGTCCTTCAGTTCAACATATCATCCTCAAACAGATGGGGAAACTGAAGTGGTGAACATAAGTTTAGGGAATTTGTTGAGAAGTTTGGTCACTACACATCAGTGCCAGTGGGATCGAATTCTTCCCTAGGCAGAGTTTGCGTACAATGATTCACCCAACAGAAGCACGTGAAAAACCCCATTCCAGATTGTGTATGGAATGCACCCAAGGGGAATTTCATAATTAAGATATTTGGCATAGAGTGAGTTTCGAAGTGCAAGAGCAGAAGATTTTGCTGCTGAAATGAAAGAATGGCATGAGAAAATTAAAAAGCATCTACAACATAGCAATCAAAAGTATAAGAGAAGAGCAGATAAGAAAAGAAGGGAAGTAAATTTTGAAGTTGGAGATCAAGTTCTAGCACACTTGAGGAAGGAGAGATTTCCATAGGGTAAATACAACAATATGAAGATGAAGAAAATAGGACCCTGTAGGATCCTAAGGAATTTTGCTGCAAATACTTATGAAATTGAGTTACTAGAAGACATTGGCATATCACCAATCTTTAATATAGCAGACCTATATTCTTATAGGATTGATGACACAATGAAGACAGAGGACCATGAAGAGGTTCAATGGAGACAACATATGCCTATAGCAGAAAAGCCACAGATGGAAAAAATCATGGATTAGAGAGTTGGTAAGAAGACCAGAAGGAAAACATATTTTAAATATCTGGTTAAGTGGAAAAGCCATCCAAAGGAAGATGCTAGCTGGGTAGCCGAAGCAGTCTTCTAGAAGCATGACAAGACAATGTAGGAGCTCATGGACAGGAGTCCATGAATTTTTGGCCTGAGGAGTATGATGCAGGAGCATCACCTTCAACATTAAAAAGAAGACAGGTTGGAGGAAAACGCATCATCCATCACACTAAGAAGTTGATTCGGATTTCCAAAGGAGGAAAGCGCCTTTTTGAATTTTGAAATTAGAAAGAGGGAGTAATGAATGTTTGGAGGCAGATGCCATCACCAAAAGATCTTAACCGATCAAAATCTCTTTAATGTATGGATATATTGTACAGATTTTGAGATTAGCTCGTATTTGCTTTGTAAATGCTCATTTATTATGATAGGAGAGCAGTAGGTAGAAAGGAGGGAAGGCTCTAGAAGCCCTTTCATGTCTATATTTTGTTTTCTTGTTCATTTTGAGGTTGTTTTTGAGTTGTTGTCGTTGAGACATAGAAAGGAGAAATAGAGAAGTTTTGTAAGAACTCTGTATATGCATTTTTACTGAATATATGAGAAGGAGATTGCTCAAATGTGTGTTTTTATCCATCCCTGAGTGAACTACTTGAATGAATTTACTGTCATTGTTTGTGTTTAACTTCTTCATGCATGTATTTCCTGTATTTTGTGTTTCATGAATGAACTTATCAGTTTAGTATAAGTTTCAATTGTTTCTCTTCTGAAAATCTTTGGTCGAGGAGCACAGAATGCTCACGCAAGGAGTGCGCAAACCAAAAACTAGGATGAGTTGTTGAAGGTCATGAGAGATAGAGGTGTGTTGCAGAGACTGCGCAAGGAGTGCATAGATATACTCCTTAGAGTATATCGTTATCTGTCAAAGGTCACTTGCAAGGAGTGCAGAAGGGCTGACACTCTACAGAGTTATCAAATCCCTTTAAGACAAAGGGGAAGATTTCAGAGATCCAAGTGTCGGAGCAATGCCAGGTGGACATCAAGGGTCGAACCCCTTTTAAAAATTTTCAAGCTCGAGAGGGATAATGTATATCAGAGTACATCGAGAGAGACTTAGTCAAGTCTCTAAGTTTGGAGGTTCTAGAGTGCCCAGAGGAGGAGTCACCTCGAGCAGACAAAGCTCAGGAGGGATAGCAGTCAAGATACTCAAAGGGAGGGAGTTCCTTTGAGTTTCCCAAGTCAACGAACGAGATCCATTCAGGAGGTTACCGGAGATCTAATAGTCGTCAGATCTGGAGAGATCGCACAAGGTTTAAGTAGGGAGGGGAATCCAAGCCCCGAAGGCCTGGAGGCCCGAAACCCATCCTCACCGTCGAATTGGGTGACACATAGAAACATATATAGCCCTTCGCTACTTCACCGGTTGGAGGAACGGTCGTTGGGAGGAGCGGGGAAAGGACTCCTGAAGACCAAAGTCCCGGAGTCCATCGGTACCGTTGGTCCAAAGGAAATTTTTCAACATATTAGAGACTCCGAAGGATTGAGGGTTTAGAAGTTTCAAGGGGAAGAGAGTGCCAAAACGCCCAGGGGCTGAAGCATCCCCAGTCATTGATCTCAGAGGAGATGCGTGGAGGGTGGAGATCCACTTTGTTACCTCGATGTTCAGAGAAGTGAAAAGGTATGGCGACGTGAGAAACCCTGAAACAACGAAATCCCGAAGGGATCTGGGCCATCCACCGGTCATAGTTCCAAACGTCGATCCCAAAGGGATTTTGATACTCTGTGAAGCTGTTGTTCGGGAGGATTGCAGGGTGTGTCTATTGGAGACGCCCTGAGTGCGAAGGCCCTGAAGTCCCGAATGGGGCGGAGAACAACAGGTAAGCCCCTGGTTTTGAGCCCGGGGTCACGAGAAGGTAGAGCCTGATCAATGGGTGCCTACTAAAAGGGTTTTTGGCATGAAAAATGCAGAAAAGTCCCGTGGAGCCCGAAACTAAAAGGTCTAGAGAGACCTTGTGAGCTGATCAAGCTCCGATAATTCAAAGATCCTTAGACTGTGAGGTCAGTGGACCCCAGGTGAGGGTGGGGGTGTGCGTCAAGACACTTTACAAAAGAAATTTGTTTCCATATCTTAAACAAATTGATTTAGATTTATGTGAGCATTGTGTTTATGGAAAACATAAGAGAGTCATATTTCTCAGAGTCAGAAAATAAAATAAGAGTGAAAGGTTAGAGCTTGTGCATACATATGTATGGGGACCAAATCAGGTATTATCTCTTGGTGGCTCTCATTATTATGTTACTTTTATTGATTATGCGACTAGAAAAACTTGGGTTTACTGCATTCAACAAAAAATTGATGTTTTTGACACTTTTAAGAAATGGAAAGCTTTGGTTGAGAATGACACATGAAAAAGGTTGAAGTGTCTCAGATCAGACAATGGAGGTGAATATTGCAGTAAGGATTTTGATGATTAGTGTTCATACCATGGGATTCATAGAGAGAAAACAATTCCAGGAACACCACAAGAAAATGGTGTGTTAGAAAGGATGAACATGATAATCATGGAGCGTGCAAGGAGTATGAGATTGCATGCTGGGTTGCCCTTACAGTTCTGGGCAGATGCTGTAGATACTGTTGTTTAATTAATAAAAAGAGGACCTTCAATCTCTTTGGATGGTGGAATTCCAGAGGAGGCATGGACAGGTAAAAATGTAAACTATTCATTTTTGAAGACTTTCGGTTGTGAGAATTTGTCCATATTGATAAAGAAAATAGAACAAAGCTTGAGGCAAAATCCAAGAAGTATACCTTTATTGGATACAATGTCAATGATTTTGGTTATCGCTTATGGGATTATGAAAATCGCAAAATCATTAGGAGTAGAGATGTCATATTCAATGAGAAGGTCATGTACAAAGATTAGTTGCAGGGAAAGAAACATGAAAAAGAAAAACTAGAATACACAATGCTTGATGAGATCATTGAAAAATAAATTCTAAAGGTACCAAAAAATCAAAATGTACAACAACATGAGCAAAAGGTACCTGAAACTCCTGCAAGTGTTGTTAGAAGATCTACCAGGTTAAGTAGACCCCTTGAACGATACTCTCCTTCATTGTACTATTTATTGTTGACTGATTCTGGTGAACCAGAAAGTTATGGAGATGCAATGAAGGTAGACACTAAAATGAAGTGGGAGCAAGGCATGAAAGAGGAAATGTATTCCTTGGTAAATAACTAGACTTGGGACTTGGTTCAACTGCCTGTAGGAAAAATAGCATTGTAGAATAAATGGGTTTACAGGTTGAAGGAAGAAGATGGATCCAAAAAGCGATACAAGGCTAGATTTGTTGTAAAGGGGTTTGCACAAAAGAAAGGTATAGATTTTAATGAAATATTTTGTCCTGTTGTTAAAATGACTTCAATTAGGACTATTTTAAGTCTTGTGGCAGTAGAATATTTGCATCTTGAATAGTTAGATGTAAAAACAACTTTTCTCCATGGGGATTTGGATGAAGAGATTTATATGTAGCAGCCACAGGGGTATGAGGTCAAATGGAAGGACAATTTAGTATGCAGGTTGAAGAAGAGCTTGTATGGACTAAAACAAGCTCCAAGGCAGTGGTATTTGAAGTTTGATAGGTTTATGATAGAACAAGGTTATATTAGATGTCATTCTGATCACTGTGTTTATTTTAAAAGGATAGAAAATGGAAGCTATATTATCTTGCTATTGTATGTAGATGACATGCTTGCTGCAGGGTCTAATATGCAGGATATAAATCTGATCAAGAAGAAATTAGCTAATTCGTTTGCGATTAAGGATTTGGGTGCTGCAAAGAAAATCCTTGGTATGAGAATAACAAGAGACATGAAAAATCGCAAATTGACATTGTTTCAGGGTGAGTACATAGAGAAGGTGTTGGAGAGGTTTAGAATGCAGAATGCAAAACAAGTTAGTACACCTTTGGACAACCATTTCAAATTAACTAAGGAAATGTGTCCCAATACATAGAAGGAGATAGAATACATGTCCAGGGTCCCTTATTCATCAACAATTGGTAGCTTGATGTATGCGATGGTTTGCACAAGACCAGATATTGCACATGCAGTGGGAGTTGTGGGAATATATTTGAAAAATCCAGGTAAAGAACATTGGGAAGAAGTAAAGTGGATTCTTAGGTATTTTAGAGGTATTGCTACTCATGCATTATGTTTTGGAGGTTCAAACATTGTTCTATAGGGATATGTTGATTCAGATATGGCAGGTGACAAAGATAGCAGGAGGAACACCACAGGGTATGTTTTTACTGTAGGTGGAACAACAATAAGTTGGATTTCAAAACTACAAAAGGTTGTTGCACTTTCAACAACATAAGCAATGTATGTTGTTGTTACAAAGGCTAGTAAAGAGATGATTTTGTTACAAAGGTTTATGGAGGAATTGGGAAAGAAGTAGGAGAATAGCAGGTTGTACTGTGAAAACGAGAGTGTCATTCATCTTGCAAAGAACTCAACCTTCCATTCGAATACTAAGCATATACAACTCATGTACCATTTCATATGATCCGTCTTGGAAGATGGACATTTGAAGTTGGAAAAGATACATACTAGCCGGAATCCCGTAGACATGTTAACAAAGGGAGTATCCAGGGAGAAACTGAGTTCCTGCTCAGTTTCAGTTGGTCTTCAAGCATGAAGGTGAAGATGAGAAATTTTCCAGGTCCAAGGTGGAGTATATTCCAGTAGGTACAAAAACAATGGAGTTGTTGTGATCAGTCTCAAAGTGGGATATTGTTGGTTGTGGAGCCTGATTATCTTCATGATTCATAGGTTTGATTCAGCCTTGCGTGGATCCCTTTCCCTAATGGGGGGGTGCGGGGGGTATTCCCCCCACAAAACTTTCACCAGGGGGGTGACAAAATTTTTTGTATCCCCCCCTTGGCGGGGGATTCGGGGGAAGAGCCCCTAAAGCGAAATTTTGGGAAAAATCACCTTGTAAAATATTGTAATTTTGTACTCAATTTGGACAGTTCATTATAAGGTCATAGATCTGACGGTAGAAGTTATTTTAGGGTTTTTTTCCCTAGAAGAAAACCCTATCTTATGAGGGAATTGTATTGCGGCTGAGTATTATCGTGAATATTGTATTATGAGAGAGGAGACTGTGAGAGAAAGAAGAGGAATTTACAACGAGTGTGTTGTAGGTTGTATCCCTTCATTTTGCTGGATAATAAAAAGGAAGGACCTGGAAATTTCTTTGGTGGACGTAGCCCATACTGGGTGAACCACATACATCTGTGTCTCTATTGTATTGTGTATCCTATGTGTTTTATTTCCACATTTGTTTTATTTAATTGCTCCACGATCCTGTTTTTCTAACACTAAAGGCAGTAGTATGATTACATTGAAGAAATAAAATATTGCATTGGTTAACGTGAAATTTTATGATTTGAAGGTTGTTTAAGTTGGATTCATTTATTTTCCTTATAAGCTTGATTGAGCCGCTAGGGCATCATATTTCTTCAAGTAATTCTTGTTGTTGCTATAAATATTCATCATGCCTTTGGCTATCATTGGGAAGCTCTATCCCAAAAAATCTTCATTTAGGCCCTCAAAATGGCCCTAGAAGTTAAACTGCTAAAAATAGTAAATTGCCAAAATTGCCAGAAAACTATTTTGAGCCAGTTGGAAAAGGTGGGTGGCCACCGATATCCACCTGGATCACCTAGATATCAGATCATAAAATATGAAATATGCGTATACCTTGAACAATCTTCTCTCATACTTATGTATTTGTTCTTTATGTTTATTTTTATGTAAGTATATTTCCATTGTTAGTATCGTGCTCATATCAATTGGTATTAAAACCTTAAGATTATGACCTCTTTAGAGTTTTACAATTTCAGTCTTCTTAGATTTTTTTTCACTAAAAATTTGAGTGGTTTACATGTGCATTGACACCCTCATCTCCTAATTTTAGACCATTAGTACACTTGTAACTCATTGTCACTCGATATTATCTCAATTGTTTTATGTGTTTGTACATTTATTTTGCGAGGTTTTCTACAATTTTTCTACAACCACAAATTCTTTCTCTGGATTGATAAAATTGTTGGTCCTTTTAACCCATTTTGTTGGTTTTATGTTCATCCTTTGGTTTAAATCCATTCTATGTATGCAACACACATATCATTATTTCTATCTTAAAAGAAACATAAAATTTTATTTTAAACCTACACTAAGTAGGCTTTACATAATTATTTTAGAGATCACCATGTCAATGTTTAATGTCATTATTAAACTCAGAAAATCAACAACAAAAAAAACCAACTCTTTAATTCTTTAGGGAAACCTTCACATAACAACAATAGGAATTTGCACAAAGTAATAAGAGTTTCATATTAAAATGATGGAAGACAATATGACCATGTTCCACACCACATGATACAATCAACATGTTTTTCACCCCTCTGACATTTTTTTCCACACCTCTTACAAAATCCATCACACTCTAAGAATCTCATGAGCCAAGACAACCTTAATTGTAGTATATTCCAATGCATATTATTTTCTAGAAGCATACATTTTTTTCCATACCTCTTACAAAATCCATCACGCCCTAAGAATCTCATGAGCCAAGACAACCTTAATTGTAGTATATTCCAATGCATATTATTTTCTAGGAACATACTTCATTGCCGGTTTTTCAAGTTTCCCACACAATTGAGATTCATCAAACTATTCCAACTCCATTGCATGGATATGATACAACATTGGAGAATCATGGTTATGACCCTAATGATGATATATATGGGGTTGAATGTATATGTAATAGGGGGACTACATCTACATGTGAAATGGATGAGAATACACACACACACACACACACACACACACACACACACACACACACACACATATGGAGGTCTATAGAGTCATTATCGAGACATGAACATAGGATTTGGATATACTTGGTTATTCAAAGGAGGTTGTCCTAATGTATTAGGATTTATTGTGTAGCACTTCTCCATTATCTTTTTGGGAGTTGTGCTCCATGCTCACATTTAGTGTATAATGTATTTATTCTACCTTATCATGCTATTTTAAAGTTTTGGTATATAAAATTTGGTATCATAGTAAATGATTGTCAATCTTGTTCTTTCAAAAGAGTCATCTTACAATTTTCTCTACCATTTTTTAGGATATTGTGATTTCATGGGAATTATGGGGATGTGAACAAAAAAGAGATAATTATATTTGTAAAAATTTAGAATCCGATTCCCTATAATTGTGAAGTTGTAGGCCTTACAAGTTAGGGATCTTGTCTATTTGTCTATTCTCAAAACTATATAAGTCGTTTTGGTAAAACTACAATATTTGAACCTTTGAAGGTTGAAATTGAGTGCCACTTCTGGAATTGGAAATAAGACAAACCATGGTGTTTCATGTCCAAATTTTGGATTTTGAGTTAAAATTTTGGTTGTGTGGGTTCACCCCCCTAATAGGTGCCAAAACCAACAAGCTTTGGGAAAGTCATCATAATTTTTTCTTGGTACATTATACTTTAATGAAACTTTTGGAAATATAGAAAATACATATCAAGATATTGTAGGACAAAATTTCAAACTCATTGGGGAAGACAGTTCGGAGAAAAAGAAATTGTGGGGTCAGCTTGTAGGACAATCACTGAATCAAGGCTTAAAAAGGCATGCTAACTTAAAATTACCATAAATTTTGATTGGAAGATCCGAATGTTAAAATCCGTTAGAAACATGAAGTAAAAGAGAATATATTGGTAAATGTTTTTGGTGAACTAGGGTAAATTTTGAAGGTTTGGGGATTTTTTATTTGAGGGACTAAACCTTAATTGTTAAAGGAAAAAACTAATGGAAATTCCAAAGTTTAGGGGTGATCTGTAAATTGTTGTGGATATTCCATTGGAACAGTTCATCACAACAGATCTATAAATAAAACTGAAATCTACACTATGAAGGTTAAATTCCTTTAGATTCCATAATATTTAGTTATCGATTTTCTGCTTATGCATGAAATAGATAAAAATGTGGAAAGTAGAGAACAATAAAATACAATCACACACCATCCACAAAATAACACACATAGGAAGAATTTGAAAATTTATTATCAAATAGATAACTAAAGGAAATAAATCCCGGTGGGTTAGCTTGAGTGGTTGAGTGTTGTGATTTACAAGTAGGAGGTCTCGAGGTCAAGCCCCCAGGATGGATGCCTCTATAGATATTATTGGGCCTCACTCGATGTCCCCATCGGGTTAGGTTTCCAAAAATGCAACTGACCGGTTTACCTCCTCTACCATCCCCAAAACGAGGGGATCTGCTTGGATGGTTTCCCGAGACGTGTATTCCACCGATTTTTTTTTAAAGGAAATAGAGTAAGAGGATATGACAAAAATTAAAAAAAATGAATGGAATAAATTGAAAGAATAGCTTATAGAGAAGTGTGATTATTTTTCTAAGATGAAATCCAATAACAAAGCACTGATCAAGTAAGCAAATAAATGGAAGTAAGAAAATATTAGCAAAGGAAAGAATAAAAAATATGAGTCAAGGGAAGAATTGAAAAAGAAAGATGAAAATATTAAAAGGTTGTGTAAGCGTAATCAAGACCTTCTTAATGATGTTAAGAATATACAAGAGCTAGAATTAAAAAGGATGATTATACTACAATAATAGTTGAAGAACATACTACCAAAAGACACGAAGAGGAAATTTGCAAGAAGGTTGTAGAATACCTAAATATTGATGAGGCAAAATTAAAAATACAATATAGAATTGAAGAAGGATGTAAGAATCTAATAGATGATATAATATTGTAGCTTCAAAAGGATAAGGAAGACAATATTTGAGAAGGTCACACAAAATACTTGAAGAAGTTGAGCTCCAACTTAAGGATGTACATGTCAAATGATGGTATTATTTCAAAGGCTAGAGTAATCAAAGACCAAGCCAATATGATAGAGCTTGCCATTATATCTAAAAGAGGATTGATGATATGGGTGTGTAGAGTGAAGGAAAAACACCAAAGGTGGGACCATATCGACACCTTCATTACCAATAAAATTGGTGAGAAAGACAAGAAAGTAAGCATCGACATTACCAAAAATAAGATCTAATAATCAACATTATTCATGGAATTGGGCTTCAAGGAACAATTATGCACTCAAATGTTATCAAAGATAAACAACTATAACAAATTGGAGAAGCTACAACAATGGATGGAATGAAAGGATTAAATGAACCTATCAAGGTTTGACAACGAAAAGAGTTGAATATGGATGGAAAGATAATCGACAGTGGCAACACAAGAACATGAATATATGGAAATCTTATGAGTTGGTTTTATCACATGTAAAACCCTTAACTACAAAGTTTTGATGACAAATAGTTTCAAAGAAGGGTACTATGTTATGACCCTACTAAGGATATGTATGTGGTTGAATGTATATGTAATAGGGGTGGGCCTATCAGGGGAACCACATGTGCAATGGGTGAGAGTACACACACACACACACACACACACACACACACACACACACACACACACACACACACACATATATATATAGGTCAATAGAATCATTAT
>ML810610.1:124125-144599 GCA_009831015.1 Picea engelmannii | reverse complement strand
TCCACACTCACTGCATTTCTTTGTATCTCTTCAAGAGTTGTAGGACTTCTTTCCCTCAGCTGATAATCCATATCAGGATCAAAAACATTCGGATAATGTAGCAAATCCAAGCCAGGAGGAGGCTTGATGTCATTTGGAATTGAATAATAGATATTGTTGAATCGGGAAGTGAAATATTGCATGGACTCATTAGGATTCATTCTCAAAGCATCATATTTAGCAAGAATCTGAAGTGGATTCTTCTTTTCTTCCCATTTGGATAAAAAAAATCAATCAACTACTAAGGATTTTCAACTGAATTTGGAGTTAGATTACAAAACCATGTCTTCACATCTCCTCAAAAACTTTGGGCAATTACCCTCATCTTTGCATCATCATTGTCAATCTCTTCAAGATCGATGTAATCAGTTACTTTCACCATATGTTGCAGGTCTGTAACCTCTTCTGTACCATCAAATAGAGGGATCCTTTGACCATACCCTTGACATAAAGAAGTGAGTTGGGAAGGTAATATTAAAGGGATAAATCTCACCATGAATGTTGTGCAAGGTTGTGTAGGAGAAACAATAAGAGGTTTTGTTTGAGGAGGTGTTTTTGGAGGAAGTGATGAATAAGGATTGGAAGATGTTGCAGTAGTTGAATCAGGTGATGAAGGTAAGGATGTAGTGGTAAACATGCTTTCTTGCTCATACTGAATATAAGCTTTCTCAGAAGTGTATTGTAAGTTATTGGCCAATTTTTGAAGCTTGTGGAAATGGGACCAAACCTTCCTATTAGTTTCATATGGAGACTCTAAAGATGGTGGAATCAATTCAATTTTTATAAGATCATTTACTATTTCAGAAAGTGAAGTTTCAAATTTAGTTTTGAACAATGAAATCTCAAAATTGATGTCGAAAGGTAAATCTTGTAGAGTAGTCAAATCAGTAGGAAGTGAAATAGATCTTACCAGTGATGGTGAACTTGAGTCAACTTGTTGGAGTTGTGATATTTTTTTCTTCAGGATCCTCTTAGTGTCTTCAACCGGAGATGGTGGATTAGGATCAGGGTTTGATCTTGTAAACTTCTTAGGAGCCAGTTCTGAAAACTACACTTTGGCTTTGCAAATTTGAGTCATCCTTCTTGAAAACTAAGTCCTGACACCCACAGGTCTATATCTCAATAATTTGTCATGAAATCCAAGGGAAGATGTGATCTTTCGTTCCCAGAAATGATGCCAAAAATGTTATCCTCCACAGTGTCCCAAGGATGAGAATGGAAACCGATGGAGGTAACCTCTTACCACTTAGGATTTGGTAGCTAGCCCTACCAAATCAGAGAGGGATCTCTCTCTGTGATCTTACAGTCAATATATGACTGGAGAGGGTAGAAGGATACTAGTGTTGGTTTTGGAGCCTAATTATATTCCTGATTCAGAGGTCTTTGTTTTCATCCGTGTTTATACCCCATGAAGTATTTACACCCCAGAAGTATGTACACTATTCCACGTGGGGGAGTGTAGAGGGGGGTACCCCCTTTGCGGGGTTCGAGGGGTCTGGGGGCAAGCGGGGCCCCAACGGGGGTTCGGGGGCGAGGCCCCCAAAAGAAAATTTTCCTTGTAAATGTATATTGTAATTTCATTGTAAATCTAGACCGTTCATTATAAGGTCGCAGATCTAATGGTAGAGATTATGTTAGGGTTTTTTGACCTAGAAGGCAACCCTCTTTTATGAGGGAAATGTATTGCGGATATGGTTGAGGGTGAATATTGTATTCTGAGAGAGGAGACTGTGAGAGAAAGAAGAGGAAGTTACAGTGGGTTTTATTATAGGTTGTATCCCTTCATTTGCTGGATAATAATAAAGGAAGGACCTGGCAATTTCTCTGGTGGACGTAGCCACACTGGGTGAACCATGTAAATATGTGTCTCTCTTGTATTGTGTGTCTTCTGTGTTTTGTTTCCGCATTTGTTTTATTTTATTGCTTCGTGGTCCTGTTTTTCTAACAATTAGTCTAGGTATGAGCTCTAGGGTTTTGAAATTTAGGGTTTGAGCTTGATCGGGAGGAGAGGCCAAGGAAACTAGGTCAAATCTAAAATATTTCAGTTGTAGGGATACAAAGGGGCATGGAAAGTATGTTCAGTGACACTTTGAGGTTGTCAATTGTAGTTTAGGGTGGAAAATCAAAGGTTCAAAATGAGCATGAAAATCATGAGTTCATTTATCAAAAGATGAATAGCATAAACATGAAATTCCTACCAAAATAGAGCATAAACTTTGTGAATTATGTTTAACATATTATAGGAAGATCATTGAAAGAAAAGATATGGAAAGAAGGAGAATTAAGAATTCATAAAAGTGAATTATAGAAGAAAAAAACTGCCATGAAATCATACCACATGAATCGCTATATAATAGCTGCAACTGGCCATGTATTTCTGCAAAAATTAACTGTACACAAAGCTCCAAGCCTTCTACTCTCTGATGTCCAACATTGAATCTGACTGAAAACTAGATATGTATAGAGAAAAACCATCTTTCCCCTCTCTCAAGGGTTGAATCCCTCTTTATGGGAATAGTTCACACAAATTTCTCTAACCAAACCTAAGACTAAGGAGGTTAAAAAACAAATCTCCTTTTAGCCTTTGACTGACCTTTCTATCATAAATGACCTTCATAATTACATCAAAATTACATTACCAAGCTCAATTTACATTCATATACATCATGTAAACTGAAATAAAGAGAAATTACATCATGAGAAACTAAGTTTGATTGAAGAAAATCGAAAATTTGACCTCCAGGGAAAAGCGCAGCACATTCAGGGAAAAACACAGTGCATTCATGGAAAAACGCATCTCCATATGGGAAAAGCATAGTGCCAACTTGCATGGAGATTTTGAGTGACTTCCTATGCTCGAAATGTTGATATGAAGGTACCATTGGAAATATTAGGATGTCTAGTTGTCCATAGAGTCCTTAAGAAAGAAAAATAACCTCTCTAAGAATGAGAAAATTGGATTATCCCAAGGTCACTCCAAAAGCGCAGCACCAGGGTGAAAATAGTGGCAGAAAGTGGTTTTTTAGCCTGTTTTTTGAATTTTTCTTCCACCCAGAAATATGACATGGCACAAAAACCAAATATCTAACATGTACAGGTCATAATCTATCCAAGTATGTAGATTTTTTGGTGATTTGGAGCCCTGAGGAAAAAATGTAGCAAACCCTAGGAGAGGGTGATTTTTTGAGATTTCAAGCATGAAATGAAGCTAAAGAAAGATATATGAAGGACCAATGTAACCCATTTACTTGATTTTGATGTGTTGGAACCTGTAGCTGATGACGAAATTGCTGGAGAAGAAATATTGTGCTTCCTGGTGAAAAACGTAGCACCTTGGAGAAAAGCGCAGCGCAGCTAAGAAATTTGGCTTTCCAAAGTGAAATTTGGTTTCTCTAAGGGATGGGATGCAATTCAATGGTGGAGAGATGTCTTATGAGTGATAAATGAGAAAATGTTGTGCTTTTTTGGTCTTTTTAATGGATGGAAGTCGATGTTTCACTTATGTGGTGATGTGGCCCCACCTTGGCTTTTCACAACTTGAATTGATTGCTTGTGTACTATAGATTTCAAACCTTATTACACATATTTACATCTTAATTAATATAAAAATGATTTTAGAGATCATAATATAAAACTTTTCCCTATTACTAATCCCTCTAATGGTGATTTTGATGATGACATGACCTATTTACCTGACTTTTGACAATATGACCTAATGATGACACTTTATGGAATGATAACCAGAATGATGACCAAGATGAACAAGACACTCTTCCAAGAAATAATGACCTATCCATGGTAATATATATTGATCATGAAGATGAAAGTAGTAGTAATGACCTAGCTATACTAACCAATGATCAATTTTTTATTTAAAAACTCCTTGAAACTATACAAATTTACCCTAGGACCCTATCGACCATATGAAAGAGAATAATTTGATCACTGGTGACTGAAAGGACTGACAAACACCAACAGGTGGAACAACAGTGATTTGAATTTAAAAATTGCAAAAGGTTGTTGCACTTTCAACAACAAAGGTAGAGTATGTTGTTTCTACCGAGGCTAGTAAAGAGATTATTTGTTTACAGAGGTTTATGGGGGAATTGGGAAAGAAAAAAAATGATAGCAGGTTGTAATGTGACAGTGAGAGTGCCATTCATCTTGCAAATAAATCATCCTTCCATTCGAATACTAAGTATATATAGCTCAGGTACCATTTCATATGATCCATCTTGGAAGATGGACATTTGAAGTTGGAAAAGATACACACTAGCCATAATATTGTAGACATGTTAACAAAGAGAGTAACCAGAGAAAAAATGAGTTCCTGATTAGTTTCAGTTGGTCTTCAATCATGAATATGAAGATGAGGAATTTTCCATGTCCAAGAAAGATCATAGTCCATCAGATACAACAATGGTGGATTTGTTGAGATCAGTCTCCAAGTGGGAGATTGTTGGTTTTGGGGCCTTATTATCTTCCTTATTCAGAGGTATTTGTTTTCAATTGTGTTTATACCCCATGAATAATTTACACCCCAGAAGAATGTACACTCCTCCATGAGAGGGAGTGCAAAGGGGGGTTATCCCCTCTGCGAGGGTTCGGGGGAAAATCCCCCGAAGGAAACATTTCCTTGTAAATGTATATTGTAATTTCATAGTAAATATGGATCATTCATTATAAGGTCACATATCTAACGGTATAAGTTATGTTAGGTTTTTTTTCCCTAGAGGGCAACCCTCTTTTATGAGGGAATTGTATTGCAGCTATGTATCATGGTGAATATTGTATTCTGAGAGAGGAGATTGTGAGAGAAAGAAGAGGAAGTTACAATGGGTTTGTTGTAGGTTGTATCCCTTGACTTGCTATAAAATAATAAAGGAAGGACCTGGAAATTTCTCTGGTGGACATAGCCCACACTGGGTGAACCACATATATTTTTGTCTCTATTGTATTCTGTATATTCTGTGTTTTATTTCCACATTTATTTTATTTTATTTCTTTGCGATCCTGTTTTTCTAACACATAGGGTCTCTACTTTGAGAACATGTGACATAGCACATGTTTGGTGACATGACATATTATCAAATTATTTGAATGACATAATTATTTTTCTCACCATAGGTGTTGTGCCACAAGGGTACTTGACAACATATAAGAAACAATTGGTTTTTTGTGTGACCAACTATTAGATAAATAGGTCATTTGTACAAGGTCATGGTATATGACACCCTTTGATGTTACATCATGGATCATAAAATGCTTAGAATTTTATGGGAGATCCATCATGAAATACTTAGAATATGCTCAATCTTGTGACTTCTATCAAGGAACTAGGAAACCATCTTGTAGGGATGAAATGTTGTTACACTTGGTGGTTGTGCTACAACCATTAGAAAATAGGGTAGTAACATTAAAAACCCTAGGCACTCAATTTAGATAAAAACAGTAACATAGATGCATGATGAAGAAATATCAATAAGACTATTAGTATCTCTTGTTGGAAATAACAATATGAGGAACTTACACTCTCCAAACTGGGTCTAATATGTACATATAAACAACATGTCCATTGTTTCTTATGGTGGGTCAAACATATATTCAGTTTACCTATCATATGTGTTGGTAAAGTGCATGATTAGGTGTCAATTCACGGGCCATGATATGTATATCTCAATGTTTATCCCAGAGTTGGGCACTTCATTTGGGGAAACAAGACAAAATTGACTCAAGGGTGAGTCAACAAGTTTGGTACAAGCTTGTTAGTCCCTTAATTTGGATGGATGACATGTTGGTACATACTCAACATACAAATACATTTTAGTTGCATCACACATAATAAAGACCGTAAGTTCAATAAAGAATATCATATATGCTCATATCCATGAAACATGATTTTATGCATGAATTTAGGTGGATAAATAAGTAGAGTGATGTAAGGTGGCTAAACAGACTTGCAGGAGCTTACGAAAGTTTGTTATGCTACTCGGTTTGGATTTTATTCCCCCATACCAAATTGGCTACATGTTCATGAATGGCTTGAGGAGACGAGTTGAAACTAACGATAAAAATCAAACTAGTACTTAGATGCATGAATCATCAATTGAATTGGATTTGGAGAACCAGGTTTCAGCTAGTGGGGCCCCTATGCTATCATTTTGTCGACTGAAAAACCATTTTTTGGAGTATATCTAAAACTAGGGTTTTGGTCAATGAGGCATAGTGCAATTTCTTAAGATTAGGTCAATTTTCAAGAACACTTTGTCGAGCATTTTTTGATAGTACAATCGCGTGGGCCTTGGCCAAACAAACTTGTGGGAATTGATGAAACTCTATTGTGCTGCTCGGTTTGGATTTTATGCCCCTGGACCAAATTGACCACATGTTCCTAAATGGATTGAGGAGGTGAGATGAAACTTTCGATAAAACTCAAAATAGGACTCAGATACATGAATCGTCAGTTGAATTGGATTCAGAGCACCAGGTTTCAAAAAGTGGGACCCCTACACTATCATTCCATCTACTGCAAAACCATTTATTGGAGTATCTCTGACACTAGGTTTTGGTCAATGAGGCATATTGCAATTTCTGAAGATGAGGTCGATTTTAAAGAACACCTTGTCGGGCATTTTTGGTTAGTGTAGTTGCATGGGACTTGGCCAAACAAATTTGTGGGAGCTTACAGAACTCCATTATGTTTCTCGGTTTGGATTTTATGCCCCCAGACCAAATTGGCCACATGTCGTTAAATGTCTTGAGGAGGTGAGTGGAAACTATCGATAAAAATTGCATGAATTTAGGTGGCTAAAGAATTCAAGTGGTGTAAGGTGGCTAAAAAAACTTGTAGGATCTTATGGAAGTCCGTTATGCTACTCAGTTTGGATTTTATGCCCCGAACCAAATTGGCCACATGTCCCTGAATGGCTTGAGGAGGCGAGTTACAACTTGAGATAAAACTCAAACTGGGACTCAGATACATGAACCGATAGTTTCATTGGATTCGAAGCACCAGGTTTCATCTAGTGGGGCCCCTATGCTATCATTTCGTCGACCGAAAAACCATTTGTTGGAGTATCTTCGACATTAGGGTTTTGGTCAATGAGGCATAGTGCAATTTCTGAAGATGAGGTTGATTTTCAAGAACACTCTGTCAAGATTTTTTGGCATAGGCCTTGGACAAACAGACTTGCGAGAGATTACGAAACTTCATTATGCTACTCGGTTTGGATTTTGTGCCCCCGAAACAAATTGGCCACGTGTCCTTGAATGGATTGAGGAGGCGAGTTGCAATTATCCATAAAACTCAAATAGAGACTCAGATGCAAGAACCAACATTTGCATTAGATCTAGAACACTGGGTTTCAGCTATTGGGACTCCTACACTATCATTCCATTGACTGGAAAATGATTTGTTGGAGTATCTCCAACACTAGGGTTTTGGTCAATGAGACATATTGCAATTTCTAAAGAGGAGGTCGATTTTCAAGAACACTATTTCAGGTCTTTTTGGCTAGTGTATTCACGTGGGCCTTGGCCAAATAGACTTGCAAGAGCTTAGGAAAGTCTGTTATGCTACTCGATTTGGATTTTATGCCCCCGGACCAAATTAACCACATGTCCCTAAATGGCTTGAGGAGGGGAGTTGCAACGCGCGATAAAACTCAAAACAGGACTAAGATGCATGAACAGTCAGTTGCATTAGATTAAGAGCATTGTATTTCAGCTAGTGGGGCCCCTACACTATCATCCTGTCAACTGAAAAACAATTTGTTGGAGTATCTCTAACACTAGGGTTTTGGTCAATGAGGCATAGTGCAATTTATGAAGATGAGGTCGATTTTCAAGAACACTTTGTTGGGATTTTTTGGCTAGTGTATTTTCATGGGCCTTGGCCAAATAGACTTTCAGCTATTACGGTTCCTACGTTATCATTTCGTCGACCAAAAAAACAGTTTTTGGAGTATCTCCAACACTAGGGTTTTGGTCAATGAGGCATAGTGTAATTTCTAAAGAGGAGGTCAATTTTCAAGAACACTATGTCGGGTCTTTTTGGCTAGTGTAGTCACATGGGCATTGGCCAAACAGACTTGCAGGAGCTTACAAAATTATGTTATGCTACTCGGTTTGGATTTTATGCCCCCAGACCAAATTGACCACATGTCCCTAAATGGCTTGAGGAGGCGAGGTGCAACTCACGATAAAACTCAAATCGGGACTCAGATGCACGAACCGTCAGTTGCATTGTGTTAAGAGCACCAGGTTGCAGTTAGTGGGGCCCCTACGCTATCATTCCATCAACTGAAAAACCATTTGTTGGAGTATCTTCGGCACTAGGGTTTTGGTCAATGAGGCATAATGCAATTTCTGAAGATGAGATCGATTTTCAAGAACACTTTGTCTGGCATTTTTTTCTATGGTATTGGTATGGTATGGTATTACATTGGTATTGGTATTGAGATGGTATTGGTATGGTATTGGTATGCATATCATTGCCAATGCATACCATTGTAGTATGCAATGGTATTGGTATTGGTATGCAATGGTATGGTATTGGTATGGTATTGGAAATGGTATTGGTATGGTATGGTATGGTATTGGCAATGGTATTGGTATGCATATCGTTTTCAATGCATACCATTGCAATGGAATGGTATGCAATCGTATGGTATTGGTATGGTATTGGTATTGGTATTGGCAATTGTATTGGTATGGTATGGTATGGTATTGGCAATGGTATTGGTATTGGTATGCATATCATTGCCAATGGTATTGGTGTGGTATTGGTATTGGTATGGTATGGTATGGTATGGTATGGTATTGGTATTGGTATTGGTATGGTATTGGTATGCATATCATTGCCAATGCATACCATTTCCATGCAATGGTATACAATGGTATTGGTATTGGTATGCAATGGTATGGTATTGGTATGGTATTGGTATTGGTATTGGTATGGTATGTTATTGTATTGGTATCGGTATGGTATTGGAATGTGTATCATTGTCAATGCATACACTCGCCAATGCATATCATTTCCAATGGTATTGGTATGGTATGGTATGGTATGGTATTGGTATTGGTATTGGTATGTGCTAGCCCCTAGCCGAGGGGTAACTAAGGAGATCATGTATTGAGGCCCACAGGTTCTAGACATGGAGTGTCGAGAGTCAGACGACCTAAGAATGGCCCAAGAGGGCCCCTCATTTCTTTAGTACAGTCCATATACCATCAACAATATTCATCACTCCAGCTTGGTCCTGAATTGGTAATGGGTCTTGCTCCATGAGGTAATGATTCTGGGTATCATGGTATATATCACTCCAATATTTAAGGAACTCGAACATGTTGCATTAATCATTTCTTGATTTCATAACATTTTCTTGTAAATTATGCTCTTTGCCTTGTTTAAAACTGGGAGGGTGACACAGGTCCCTAGTAAGTTGATTTCCTTTTAGGATGCATTACTACAAGGTGGATCTTTGAAGAGTCATCATATATTCCCTCCATACTTAACACTTTCCATCCTTATTCCTTCCATCTCCCCATATTTTGGGCCCTGAGATAGTCTACACTAGGAAGGGTTGTACCTTACCTCATGGAAAGAAGGGTCTAAAGGCTCGAAGGGTAAAAGTAGTTGGAAAGAGTTAAAAGACATTTTTAAAACCTTTGAGATGCTTCTCCGAGGGATTCCTGAGAAATCAATGAAAAGATTATCATTAAGAAAAGGGGATCCACAAGATAACATAAACACTGAAGGTAGTATTTGATGGATAGGGGGTCTCATCATGAGATACACTATCATGACCATGAACATGTAGCAGTATGACATTACCACCTATCTAGTCACCAAGCCAAGGTAGTGGCTCTTGGTTGCATAGCCAAGAGAAAGGGGGTCTCATTACGAGCCATCTTTCTCATTTATGTGAAATGTTTTTTGGATGACACTCTCACCTTTGGTCACCAAGCTAGGAGAGTGGCCATTAACTATTTCCTTGTAGCATACGATAAGAGATCAAAAGAAAGAAAGTTAAGAATAAAAGGAAATGATGCACATGTTTGGGTGATTTAATTATTAGATGTGATTTACGTGCTATGATCCTTGTGACTTATGGACCCCTGGAGGGAATACTTGTTGTCTCTACAGGACTTTTCCTGGTGGATATATATTCATGAGGAGACGACCAGTTAAGACCTTCATGAGAGCCTAAATCCCATGGATGGATGTTGAAGCACCAAGCCAGGGGCATGACATGGGTGACTGATTTGCATGTTGAGGAAGGAAGTCGTTTCCTTTGAAGGCACTCTGATAGAGCTATATGGATGAGTTCCACCTCTCTTCACTTGCATGAAGGCCTCAAAAATACCAAAGACCATCTGTTTGGCCCATGACATCATCATTTGAGCCTATGGTTTCATGGAGATGATTTTTGGTGAAGAAAAGGACACTTGGCACAACGTTGGCACTTGGTGGCATGTTATGGCCCAAGAAGTCCAAACATTCAAATTTTTAGGGATAGACGTCCTACCTTGGAGCTCAACATCACCCTAGAAAGGGAATAACATCACCCTACTAGGGTTTTATTGATGCATTTTTGTAAAATTGAATTCAAAGGGAAAATTGATTAGAATAGCCCTGTAATTTTGAACTAAAGTTAATTTTAGGGTAAATTTTGTATAAATAAACAAAAAGCAACATTCATTTTCATCATAGCTTGTCATTAGAGAGAAGTAGGTATGAAATTAACGCCCTAGTTGGGAATACTTGGCTGAAATAGTGAGGCTCTACTCTCTTAAAGGCACATTTTTGCACTTTGGATCAAATCTTGTGAAGTGTTTTGGAAATCTACTCTTCTTTTGCATTATTATTCTTGGTGCAAGTAAGTAAAATCTGCATTTTTTTTGTCTAGTTGAATGGTTAATTGTATGGTTTTATTTTCTCATATAAGATTATGAAATTTCATTCCTAATGAATGCTAGAAGTGAAGGACTTAAGGTGCTACTTCTTCACCTTTTATTTTCTAAGATTCATAATATTGTTATAGTAATTTTCTATGTTCCAAGGCCCTAAAGTCGTAGAACCTTGGAACTATTGATCAATTATTGTTGCTAAGTATTTTGAATCCTAGAACATCTAAGAAGAAGAAGACGTTGGGGCCTAGAAGAGCCTACACACTAGTTCCTCTCCTTATCCAAGCTTGAGGATCTAGGGAGACTTAAGGAAATACTCTTCCTAGACTCATTCCTCTTGAATTTGAATATTATCATTTGTTTACAGCCCTAAAAGAGAGAGTCGCTAGCTTGAGTCCATCACCCAAGAAGGCACTAGTTTCTCACCTCATCTCCTTGACAAAACTCCAAACTTATTCGTCTACTTGATACCCTACTAATATAACCTAATCACTGACCTATCCTACACTACTAAATCTTAAATCTTGTTGTTGCTAGATCCCTTGTTTTGCAACCCTAACAATCCTACTAACTAACTAGACTAACCCAGAATTTGTACAAGACTAGGCACTATCACCCTAAGGCCTTGAAATACTTATTTTTTTATTCTAAGTGCATTTATAAAGCTATTGTTTTTGTTATAATTACTTTATAGTCATTGTTTACAACCTAATATCCTACATTAACAAGAGACCTGCCCTAAAAATTTGTACTAGGTAAGTTACCATCATTTGATGCCAAAATTGTATATGTTATTGCCTTTAAGAAGTACCTTTTCTGGAGTAGTTTACTATTGTCATCACTGTCAATTTGTTGTTCTTATAAGTGTTTATAAAGCCCTATGAAATACATTACTTGATTTGTATCTATTTAGAATTTGCAAGTGGAAAAAGTATTATCATTGTGAAATATTTAATATATTATTATATTTGTCCAAACAAATTACAATTTGTGGATATAGTGCAGTTGCTACATATTGATATTTTTTTCTATGTATGAACTTGTCTAGTAGCAGATTTTTAATCATAAAGTCACTATTTGTTCAGTCATTAATATCATTGATTATTGTTGGCGCGGTCCAATTTTGGGTAAAAGCGAAGAAGTTTTGAAGATAATAGAGCAGCGCCGAAAAATAGGGGAGCACACCAGAAAAAGAGGAAAAGCAGTGCCAGACATAAGGGAAAACCCACATCGAGAAAAGAATTTATAAAGTGGAAAAACTATTGCGGAGTAGTTGGAAAGTGGAAAGGTGATGACTTGGAGCAATGGTTGGATCGAGGACCAGTTGAGACGAAGTCAAGGAGAAAGTGGGCAAACATAATCCTTTTAGGGATAGGGTTTTTGTAAGGGCTTGGTCCCAGTTTTGTATAAGTAGAATGTATTAGGATTGTAGAAGGTTGATCATGGGATCAGTCGATTGTTGATACTTTGTAGTTTGTTCGAATATTATTTTTTATGGTTTTGATGAGGGGTTCTCAGGATAAGTGAGAATTATTTCGATCTGTGGAGATCGGATTTAATGAAGGAAGGATTTTACAATGTGCAACACTACATTTTGCATGAAATATGAATAAAGAGCCGATGTGACAAATATTTGTGGACGTATCCCCAGGGGGGTGAACCAAGGTATATTTGTGTTTTATGTGACTGTATGTAGCGTTTATGGTTGCACTTACATTGATAGGATTTTATGATTAATATGTTTCTTGTTAAAGGAATGAACACTCCACAATAAGGCTAAGCTAATGGAATCTGTAGAATGGCATGGAATGAATAAATATTATTGCTAATAATTAGATAAACATCTTGTGTTATAGTAGATCAATGTTTGTCTTTGATAAAATGCGGCTATAATGGTTAATAACGTCCTGTTAGAATAGTAGTGATAGTGGTTTGGAGTAAAATCTAATTAGGGTTTGAGGATTAACATTAAGTAGGTTGAATGCCTCAGAGAGAGAAATGCATCCCATCCCAGGGTTGCAGACATCTAAGTCCTGCGTCCACCCATAGAATCCATCTTGAGTGAGACTACATAGTGCACTCTGTGTGCTTTTTTTCCTTCTGGTATTTAGAAGGTCTGATGGTAGAAGGGTTTGTCGATAATCCTATAGCTACAACCTAGGTCTTCCCAAGTAAACCCAACAATGGTTCCATTGTTTGTTGGAACTCAGAAAATTAGATTGGGAGGGTTGTATTACGCAGTATAGCATGAGGGATTAAGAAAGGGGAATGTTTGTAGGTTGGAACCCCATGAAAGTAGAGATTTAAAGATGGTTGGAAGTTCAGGAACTAGAGTTTGCCCACAAAGATAATAGAAGATCTAGGTTTAAGCCAAGATAGTATCTGGAAAGATACATATTCAGCGAAATACATGAGAGTTTCTTTAGTGAGTTTCCCACTCTATTGAAAGAGTGGATAACATGGTTGAAATATACCCATCTGAAAAATATGTTTAGATCAGTAGAGTGGATAGAAGAAAGTATCACATGGTTGAAAAGGGTGAATAACAAATTCATGCACGCAGTAGATTTTTGGCTAGAAAACATTGTAGTGGGGTATATCACTGATTTTGCAGTAGATACATCGAAATCTTATAGTTTATCAGAGCAAGATTTTATTAAGGACCCAAGGGGAAGGTACATTAGGTCGTTGTACACTTCAATCAAGATATTATTGCATGACAAAGGGGTGTTAACTATGGAATCAGACAACTAAACTACCCTACTTGCATGGGGGAGTTAGGAGAAACTTGAGGAAGGTCTGATATGGAGGGGGAAATGGATAGAGAAGAATGAAGTAAAGAGAAAGATCCCATTATGAAGGAAGGAACGATGTGCAGTGGCATACCCTACCAATATAAGCTCAATAGGAAGAAAAGAGTAGTAGTCGAGAGGGAAGGCTTGGAGAGTGATGAAGAAGAGGTAGAGGATCTTCATGTTATGGAGCATATTGAAGAAATATTGTGTGCCACATATGAAAGAAATACTAGAGAAGCGAGATCTAATGAGGAAGCAGATACCCCTGTCCAGATCCAAATCAGTGTAGAACCTACAACCCCATGTACGATCAACACATCAACAAAGAAAGAGTTGTTTACTAAACCGGTGATTGGCGATCAAAAGAATCTAGGATATTAGAATAGAAGTGAGGGTACAAGTGGAAGTACTAGCAGGAGTACAAGTAGTGGTACAAGTGGAAGTACCAGTAGAAATACCAGTGGGATTTTAATTCCAAACAATAGTACACAGATAGTAGTACCGCGTGAAGAAAGTACAACACATTCAACAATGGAAGGTGTAGATCCAACCATAATACTACCAGAATTCCATGGGGATGGAATAGAAGACCTAGAGAAGCACCTATTCATGTGCAAACAAATATGGGAAGCAAAAGGAATCACCGATGAGGTAGCAAAAGTAGCGCAGTTAGAAATAACATTTAGAAACCGTGCACTAGATTGGTACATGAACCTCGCAATAAACAATCCATAGAGTGCGTCGATAACATCAGAAGGGATCAAGAAGACATTGATCACTGAGTTTCAGAGGCCAAAATTAGAGGATCAATTCATGAATGAGATGATTGAGGTTAGAAAAAAACTAGGAGAATCAGTATGGGACATTGATCAGAAGTTTAAGACATTGAAAGGTAAATTGAAGTATCCCATTTATGACATGTAGCATAGAAATTGGTTTATAAATTCTTTGTTAACACATTTCAAATATCCACTGAGACAATAGAAATTTCAAAACTAGGTAGAGGCACTGTAAGAAGAAATGCTAGAGGAGAATTAGTATATGCATTAAGATCCATCTATATAGGAGATGAAGGAAGACCTGAAGAAATTGACAATTTAATTAAACCAGAATAAGAGTAGGGATAAGAGAGAAGCAGTGTGGTGTACCTTGTGAAGATCATAGGGACATAAAAAGAATGAGTGTATAAAATTTGTGCAGTATATGGGATTAAGAATGACAAATCCATTTCCTACAGGAGGGTCTTGGTGTGAAATATGAAAGACACATGGGCCTGATCCTTATCATTTCCCTATGATGAAAAATTAGAAAACAAAACCACAAAGTAATTTATGTAATTTTTGTAAATTAGTGGGACATGAAGATAAGTATTGTAGAACCCTAGAGTTAATGAAGGAAAGAACCTCAAATTCATACAGGATGTAAGATGAGTTGATGATAGGACACACTATGCCATAGTTTACCAACGCGCAACAATGTCAAGCAATACCACAGTTTCAACAACCCCCACAGTATAATCAGACACCACAGTATCATCAACATAACATGGGTCCATAGGGGGATGGAGGAGGATTTAGAGGTAGAGGAAGAGGAGGAATGGCCAGAGGCAGAGGGCCTATTATCTGCCATAATTTTCAATAGCAAGGACACTATGCTATATATTTTCCTCAACCAATAGCGACATGTATGTACTATCGCATAGAAGATCATGTGATGGAAGATTCCCCGAAGTTAATGACGAAGCTCTAGGAGAAGAGGAAATTAAATAACTAGAATGTTCAGTGGATTACTAGAGAAATAAGGTATCCTGGGAGGAAAATCAAAATGGTGACTAGAGGAGGAGTGAATATAGGAGCAAATGCATAGGATCAGAAGAAGGAATCTCAATGTTTGATTCAGAAGAACACTCAGCCACAACAATAGTTTGATGCAAAGAAGGAGAAGGAGATTTTCAAGGAAGAAAAGAAGGAGTTCATGAAGGGGAATGAAGCTTCCACATCAAATATTATGCCGAGGTATGATACTCCTATTTTTTATATGCCTCATTCCTTGGATCATACTTACAAAGGATAACAAACAGAGTAAGTAAGTAACTTAAAGAATTTCCTAGAATCTTGCTTCAAACTACTTATTGATAAGAATGCCATGGATTTATTTAGAAATATGCTTGAGAAATATACCATAGAAGAAGGGATAGGAACATAACCAAAGAAGATTAATCAGATCCATAAAAAGAAAATAACTAGTAGAGAGTTCAGATTGAATGCAACTATAGGAGACTTTAATATGAGAAACATTATCCTAGACTTAGGTTTAGATGTTAACATTTTTCCAAAGAAGACTTGGGAAGCAATGGGAGAACCTACACTTGGGTATTCCAATATCCAATTGAAGCTATAAAACCAACAGACAGTGATTCCTATAGGCAAACTAAAGAATATCACAATGGATTTAGATGGTGTGTGCACCACAACAGACTTTGAAGTAATGGATATGGTGGATGAGTCTAAAACATTTCCAACACTTTTGGGAATTGATTGGGCGTTTGAAAATCAGACCATAATTAATTTAAAGACTAGAAAGATGATATTTGAAATTGGGAACTTTAGGTTAGTAGCACCTTCAGATCCCATATATTGTCAACGATATGTAGAACCTGTGCATGATAGTTTTCTATGGGATGATGTAAACAAGTTGTATAGAAATACTGCACGAGAGGAAGAATATGTGAACCCAACTGCAAATGGAGTACTTGGTTGGAGGAGTATCAATTCCAATATGTCAAATTCGGATATTGGAGTAGAAAATTGGCAACATAGATTGCATGAAATATCTACTAGGAGGTGCACCAGAAATACATGCGTAGTAAGATCGGTTGGGACAGAAGTACAATAGTTTCCCACATATACTGAAGAAGAAAAATTAGAAAACTTCATAATAGAGTTTCAATCAGAGGTTTTGGACAGACAAATATTATTAGTGTTGGATTTATCACTGAGAGACACACCCGCATGATGGTGGGGTGCACATAAGGAGTTCATTCAGGACTAGTAAAAGTGTAAAATACTGATGCGCATAAGATTTGGAAGGAGTCAGTAATATAGACCCCTACAGAAGTATGATGGAAGAGGGAACCCAAGACATCATATAAACTATTGTGTCACTAAAGAGATATTGGTACCACCAGGGGAATGGATGCATTACTTTATTCATACCTTAAAAGGGATACCAAGTAACTTGTACAAGGAGCAGGAACTGCGCAGAGAAACTGAGAGTTGGGGCACAGTGAAACATAATTTTATTAAGACATTTTCATTTGAAAATGAGAATCCATGGGTGGATCTGGAATTACAGAGGATGAAAGGAAGATATTTGAAGAGTATGGGGTAGATATAGTGATAGTAGACAGAGATTTCAGGAAAGAAACACTTGAAAAAATAGTTTATTGTTATCAAGTCGCAAAGTATGAGGAAGTAGAAGTCAACCCACGTGACATACAGATAGTAGAAGGGTAAGGAGAAAGAGGGTTGGAAGGACCCTAGTTATAATCAAAATAATTTACTGCACCAATCAATATTAAAAATGTCAATATTGGGACTGAAGAGAAGCCCAAGATAGCCAACATAGGAAATTACTGATACAGTGAGACAATGGAAAATATAATTGAATTATTGCATGAATATAGTGACTTATTCCCAACCACATTTTCATAGATGAAAGGGGTAGTAGGATAACTTGGAGAGATGAAGATACTCCTCAGACCAGATGCAAGACTAGTAAGACATAAACCATACATATTAAACCCCATCTATAAGCAACAGGTTAAGGAACAACTTGACAGAATGCTAGAATCAGGAATAATAGAGCATGTGGAAGAATCAAAGTGAAATAGTCCAATGTTGGTCCAGGAAAAGAAGATAGGAGGGATTAGGATATGTGTGGATCTAATGAATTTAAATGATGCATGCCTACATGATCCTTTTCCTACTCCATTTACAGATTAAGTCTTAGAGAATGTGGGAGGACAAGAAGTCTACTCCTTCACAGATGGGTTTTCAGGTTACGATCATATTAGAATTTCTCCGGAGGATAGGTACAAAACCACATTTGCAACAGAATGGGGTTCATATCAGTATACAATAATGACACTTGGTTTAAAGAATGCACCAACAATATTTCCAGAGTAGTAGTAGCTTCCTTCAAGGATTTTATACATAGGTTTTTAGAGATGTATATGGATGATTGGACAGTATTCGGTTTATTAAAGGACCATGTAGAAATTATGAGATTAATGTTAGAGAGATGTAGGAAATGTCAGATTTCCTTGAACATTAAGAAATGTATATTCAATACATCATTTGGCATCCTACTTGGACATATTGTATGAAAATAGGGCTTAATATGAGACCCTACAAAGATTGTTGTTATTGTCAATTTACCTCCACCAAATTCAATGCACCGGTTGAGAGAAACATTGAGCCACACAGGGTAATACAAGAAATTTATAAAGGGCTATGCAAATATTACTATGCCCATGGAGAAGTTACTAAAGAAAGATATAAAGTTTCAGTGGAATGAGGAATTCCAAGAAAGCTTGGATGTATTGAAAGAGAAGATGGTGACATCACCAATTTTGAGTTTTCCAGATTGGAAAAAGGAATTTCATGTGCATGTGAACGCTTCATCCATTGCACTTGGAGCAATTTTAGCAAAACCAGGTGAAGGAGACATTGATCACACAATATATTTTTCTAGTAGAAAGTTATCTGAGTCTGAGCAAAACTATAACACTACAGAAAAGGAAGGTCTAGAAATGGTATATTCCTTAAAGAAGTTCAGACATTATTTATTGGGTCAACATTTTAAGATGTTTACAGATCATTCCGCCTTGAAGTACTTAGTCAACAAACCAGTGTTGGGGGGGGGGGGATCTGTAGATGGTTGTTATTGTTTCAAGAATCTAATTTTGAGATCATAGTAAAATCGGGGAAGATGAATGCAAGACCAGATAATCTGTCAAGAATTACTAATGGAGAGGAGCCAAAGAACTTGGAGGAGAATTTTCCTGATGCTAATTTAGTTTCTGTTCATATTGTTGATGAATATTTTGTTAACATTGTTGTATTTTTTAGCACAGGAATGGCTCCCAAGGAATTTATTGTCGCGCAGAAAAAATAGTTGGTAGTGTACGTAACAGACTATTGTTAGGACCCTATAATGTACCTTTTTGATCATACTTTTTTCTATCATTACATCCTCTTCCCACTCATATTTAAGCCTACATTATCACCTTAATCCATTTTCCAAAAGGTATATAACGTTTCTTCTCTTTTCTATATGTTTAATTCGTTTTACATGTAATTTTACATTACTCTCATACTTAGCCATTAATCGGAAATATATAGTTGCTAAAATAGTTTGAAGACTGCAGTTAATATATCGTTGTTGCTCGAAGACCATGTTGCTAAAACAGTCAAACAGTACGCAAATCCCTTTGTTGAAACAGTCTGTGATTTACGATGCTAAAAAAGCATTTCACATACAGCAGTAACAAGAGGGAGCTGTTACACTGGCCGCAACAGTTGTACCTTAAGCCAACACCATTAACCATCGTCGTTGCTTAAAGACCACGTTGCTAGAATAGTCAAACAATATGCAAATCCCATTGCTGAAATAGTCTGTGATTTGCGATGTTGAAACAATATACAACCGTAACAAGAAAAGATAATTAAAGGAGTTGTTACATCGGCCGCAACAGCTGTACCTCAAGCCAACACCATTACAACCATTGTAACAACATTTTGCTATGGAAGAATAGAATATCTTATTCCAGCATAGAAGATTAGATCAGACTAAGAATAGGATTTGTATGTACACATGTAATGCTTAATTGTATTGAGAGGATTCTCCTCTTTAAATAGGGGAGAAATCAGCATTAGAGGGGAGATTACGAAAGGCTTAGCTAGAAGTGAAATATAGAGAAGGAGCATGTTCATTTTGGATATTGTAACTTGTCACATTTGATAGATGAATAAAAGATCATTCTGAGCATTCCTTCTTAATTCTTTTTATTTCTGAGGAATCTTGTGAGAAGGAAAGGGCCCACATTCTTCACAAGATTCACCCATTAGTTTTTGTAGTGTGTTAGTATTGTTTTTATCTATACCTTGTTAAAACTCTGTTTTGCTGAAACTCTATTTCCACTGATTGTTACATTGTTTTCATACAATTCATTCCTAGGTAATTGTTAATCATTTTGATTGGTAATTATGTTTGCAGAATGAGTTTATGAAAGTGTGATAGTCAAAGATAGGTGCTGAAGATTCCTACTTTGGGGAATAGGGTCTTGTTCTCTGTTACAAAATAGTTAGTCTTCGGTACTTGTTAATCATTTTGATTGGTAATCCTGTTTGCAGAATGAGTTTATGAAAGTGTGATAGTCAGAGATAGGTGTTGAAGATTCCTACTTTGGGGAATAGGGTCCTGTTCTCTGTTACAGAATAGTTAGTCTTCTTTGCAGTGTGTTGAAAGGTTCCTTTTTCCTAGGTTGTTGTTTCTTAATGTAATCCAGGATTCTTCTGACAATTATTTTCCTTGAATCTTGAACTTTGCAATAGATAGATTGATTTCACTATAAATCAGAGTAGAACTTCAGTCTGTTCAAAGAAAGGTGTGATTAGTGTAACTTTTACTATAACTTTGGATTTCTTTTGAGATTGAGCATATACA
>ML810610.1:86436-99338 GCA_009831015.1 Picea engelmannii | reverse complement strand
GTACCTACATGTATGCTATGAAGGCAGTGGCATCATCAGTCTTTAGGACAATCATGTTCCCTCATAACGGGAAGATTGTGACCATCGACCAAGTCTCTCATTACGAGCCTAACCCATCTGCCAATCTCGATAACATTCTTCCTCTCATTCACACTAACCAAGACGTATATCCACTCATTGAGATGGGTCCTGGTATTTTCAAAGATCCATCCTTGTTAGGGACATACCATGGAACACCACCACTCCTTCCCCCTAGCCAGGTATGTGTTGTTTCCTCTAAGGAAACTCTCCAGGAGGATTCTCATCCTCCTCAGGAGGCTTTCGTCATTCCTGACGTCTCAATAGTCTCAGCACCACTCCCACAGGAGCCTCCTGCGCATTCGTTGATTCCTACGATCCACGAATCCACATCCCCTCGAGGGCCTAATCCCATTTGGGAGACAGTTCCCCGACCCCTCACTCAAATTCCCTTCTTTTACCCTCCACCCGGTATGGAAGCTTTCCAGGTAGCCGCAACACTCACACTACCCAATATGGTGTTATCCATCCCAGTGTGGTACTTACATCCACCTGAGATGGTCCCTCTCCCACAGGAAGGACTCCCCATGATGATTCCTATCATTACTCCCACTACCCCCATACTCCCTACCTCCCCTGCTATAGCCGGGGGCAGGCGACAGAAGAAGGAGCCCACAGCTCCACTTCCTCCACGCATTCCACCACCTTGCACCTTGTGTGACAAAGAAGGTCACCAAACCAACAACTTCCCATCACTACCGGAATTACGGAATTTGATTCCCCCCAATCCAACCCCCACACCCCCCATTACTACTGCTACCTCTCAACTTTTCAGTAGTAAAGGGTTGAAGACCAAATTCGCGTGTGCCATTTGTTCTGAGTATGGCCATTACACCCATCATTGTTTAGCACTCCCTCATTTTCGACAGGAATTAGCTATCATAAGCTGAGACTTTTAGAACAACCCATGCCCTACCACGTCATCCACAACACCTATCACTGACATTCGCTATGTCACTACTTCAGTTAATGAACGCATGAGACGCCCTTGCTCTCTTTGTGATTCGTTGGCTCATTTTACATACCAATGTCCTATGATCATCGAATATCGGCGACGTTAGTTATCCCTACATCACCAACCCGCAGAGGCAATCATTGACATATCCGCACCATTTGAAGATCTTCATATCATTTCACCCAAACCCGAGGCACTTCCAACACCTCCTTGGTTCCTAGATGACAGTTCTGAGGATTTACCCCGTAACCCTCCCAACTCTCCCGCTCATTCCCCTGCGGAGATTATCCATCCAACTACCACGGGTACCCCTCAGTGCTTCAACATATGGTTCATGATGAGCGAACCCTCACCATCTGCTCGCACCTCTCCCCCTACTTCACTAGCAGGGGGAAATCATACTAGAACTGAGACCACTCCTCATGATCCATTATATTCCCGTTGTTTTCAATGCGACGAGGAAATACTGGAACAGCTACAACGCCCATATTTTCCCTGGGACGCACTACATCATCGTGCACACTTCCTTCCGTAGGAAGCCCTCATGCCTCCTAGCCACAATCCCATTTACGCGGTCGAAACCAAAGACTTTATCCCATCAGGGACTACCGATTGGTTCAACAATCCCATTCCTGCACCTGACGCTTTTGAAGAAGGTAATCTGGCCAACATTTCCCCCACCATCAAAATCGACATTTCCATTAAACCAGGCATCGTCGAAAAGATCATCATTGGAGCTACTTGCACTCCTCAGGAAATTGTTGCATATAAAGCCCTCTTCCAGGAATTTAGGGACATCTTTTCCTGGTCATACACAGAGATGCCTGGCCTAGACCCATCTATTGTCGAGCATCGCATCGACACCTGGCCCGACATCACACCATTTCGCCAGAAACAGCGACCACTACACCCATCCAAGGTCGCGGCTATCAAAGCCGAAATTGACAAATTGCGTACGGCCGGATTAATTTACCCCATCACTTATACATCATGGGTTTCCAACCCTGTACTCGTCGACAAAAAACAAGGATCTATTCGCGTTTGCACCGATTTTCATGATCTCAACAATGCATGTCCCAAGGACAACTTCCCAACGCCTTTCATCGATCAGATTATCGATGATTGCTCCGGCCACGAGGCTCTCTCCTTTATGGACGGATTTTTTGGCTATAACCAAATTCAAATCCACCCAGCCGATCAATACAAAACCGCATTCATTACCCCGTGGGGTACATTTGCGTATCGTGTCATGCCCTTCGGCCTCAAAAATGCCGGCGCAACATTCCAGCGGGCCATGACATACATCTTTCATGATCTGGCTGCAATCATCCTCACCTACTTGGACGACCTCACGGCTCGGTCCAAGAAACGCACCCAACATCTCGATGATTTACGAATCATCTTTCAACGGTGTCATCAGTACAACATCCTCTTGAACCCTCTCAAGTGTGTGTTCTGTGTCACCGCAGGGCGCCTCCTCGGTTTCATCATTTCACAAAGCGGTATCACCGTGGACCCCCTCAAAGTCCAAGCTATCACCGAAATTCCACCTCCTCGGAATTTACGACAACTTCAGAGTCTACAGGGCAAAGCCAACTTTCTGAGACGCTTTGTTCCTGATTACTCTATACACGCACATGGTTTCCTTCGCTTACTGTGTCACGACCTCCCTTTTCATTGGGACGACTATGCCCAATAGTCGTTTGACGACCTTAAGGCAACACTTTCCAATGCACCGTTGATTAGCGCACCTGACTACAATCGTGACTACATCCTCTACGTATCAGCATCAGCTGTATCAGTAGCCGGTGTCCTCGTCCATCTCGGAGATGACAATCGTGAACATGTCATTTACTACGTCAGTAAGAACCTCTCAGGACCACCCCTGAAGTACAAACATGAAGAGAAACTTCCTCTTGCAGTTGTCCTGGCAGTTCAGAAACTGCGCCATTACATTCTGCTTCGCACCACCAAGGTCGTCGCAGATTCCAACCCTATGCAATATTTGCTCAGTCATCGCCAAGTTAACGGCAAATTCGCTCGATGGATCGTTATCCTTCAGGAGTATGACCTCGAGTTCTCAACACCAAAGAGTAAGAAGGCCCTCGTTCTCGCTAAACTTGTCACGGTCCTTCCCTCTGACACACCTAGCGCCCCTGTCAATACTGACTTTCCTGATGAACATCTCTTTTACATCGCTTCAGATGATCCTTTGTATGGCGACCTCCTCGTCTACCTACGAACTCAAAAGTTCGATAATCACCTATCACGAGATGATCATCGGCGTATTCGCCATCAGGCTCCCCGCTACCTCCTCATCAGTGACATCCTCTATCGCCAGGGCGTCGACACCATTCTTCATCGCTGCCTAACTATTGACGAGGCCGACAAAGTCTTAAATGACTGCCACAGTGGCGCATGTGGGGGCCATCTTTCGGGCATCTCCATTGCCCAAACAATTATCCGGGCCGGTTATTTTTGGCCTACCCTGTTTCACGATTGCATTCATGCCGTGAAACGATGTGAGCAATGCCAACTCTATGCCAACAAAGCCCGTGCTCCCCCCGCTCTTCTTCACCCATTCATCACTGCAGGCCCCTTTTGTAAATGGGGCATTGACTTTATGACTTGTAATCCCCCCTCCAGCAATGGTCACAAATACATTGTGGTCGTTGTCGATTACTTCACCAAATGGGCCGAAGCTATGCCCACTTTCAACAACACCGCTGACACAGCAGCGCGTTTTTTCTTCAACCACGTCATATCCCGGTTCGGAGTACCACTCCAACTCGTTTCTGATCATGGGAAACATTTTGAGAATGAGATCTTCGTTGAACTCTCATCTCGGTTAGGCTTCTCTCACGAGTTTTCCTCACCATACTATCCTCAGTCAAACGGACAGGTCGAGGCAGTCAACAAAGTCCTCAAGACCATGTTACAGCGCACGGTTAATAAACATAAAACCAACTGGCATCATATGTTATTTTCCACACTATGGGCTTATCGAACGGTAGTGAAGACCGCCACAGGTTTCACGCCCTTTCATTTAGTCCATGGGGTCGAGGCAACTCTTCCCATCGAGTGCGAAATTCCCACCCTCCGCACCGCAATCGAGCTTTTACCTGACACTTCTCCAATGGAGCAGCACTTGCTGAACTTAGAGTCATTGGATGAAGATTGTCGATCCTCATTACAGAACAATGAGGCAGCTAAAAAACAATCCAAAGCTACCTTTGATCGCCATGTCAACCTTCGCTCATTTCGCGAAGGCGACCTCGTCCTCGCCTACGATATCGCTCATGATACCTTTGGCCACGGCAAATTCGAATCACTGTGGCATGGCCCTTACATCATCCAACATTGCGTCACTGAAGGCGCATACATCCTGGCCTCCCCCGAAGGCCTCACACTCAAAGAACCCGTCAATGGGTTATACCTCAAGAAATTTTATGCTTAAAAGTAGTCATGCTACTTTAGGTAATTTTTCTTTTTTAGAGTTTTTAACCTTTTTTATCCCTCATCTAAATTATCCTTTGTGCTATTGACAGATGACTCCTCCATCAGCATACCACATTGGTTACGCCGACGGTGCCAGCCGTTGGACACAAAATCTCGCTTCGGCTGCTTGGGCTCTCTACACCCCTTCACATGAAATGCTACATTCAAACGGCATATGTTTGGGGCCAGCAACCAATAACCAAGCCGAATACACTGCTGTCATTGGCCTCTTGACTGACGCCCAGCATCGTCGTATTCGCCACCTTAGCGTTTTCCTCGACTCTCAACTGGTCATTCTCCAACTCAACAATGTATACCGTGTACGCGATCCGTGCCTCTTTCGCAAATACCTGCAGGTTAGATTATTATCTCGACATTTTTATTCCATTACATTTACACATATTCTAAGAACATTGAATCAAACAACAGATGAAATAGTTAACATGGTGCTAGATTGGCATATATCACATCAAGCTACACATACATAAACATCTCACATATCCTGTCACAGCATATAGATAGAATCAACATCATCCACATCAACACAAAACACACATGTACAACACATTTGGATCCAAAAAACATGTATACTCATATATATATATATATATATATATATATATATATATGTGTGTGGGCCCCTCAAGCCACCCGAATGTTTACATACACAAAAATACATTGGCCCACAGGCCCGTGCCACATCATGGTACAAAAATCGGCTCACCAGCCTACCAAAAACAATATACAATACAATCAAGGGGCCTCTATCGCACCCCCAGCTTCCCCTCCCTCAGGAGGAGGTGGTGGCCCTCCCCTACCTGCCCCAGGCAGTGGTGGTGGCGCACCTGCAGGACCCTCCTGCCCCGGCGGCAGGTGCCCACTAGTCATGGCGGCGAGCACAGCTGCTCGTCGCATAATGGACCACCATGGTGGCGGTAACCCAATACACTTCTCCAGGAACTCCTTGTCCTGGATATGGATCCACATACCCTCAGGCACGTCCCGAAACACCGTCTCAAACTGACGGAGTATATCATCCAACTCCCCTCCGGCTGCCGCCGGAGGAGCATGAGATGGCCCCACACTAGGGTCATCAAATCGGCGCCTCCTCGGCGGTCTCGCAGGATCTGCAGGTCGCCCCGCAGCCTCATCCCTTCCGCGTCTCTCTCCACATGGAGGTCTCCCCTCTGGCTGCACCGGCGGCCTGTACAACTCCACCTCGCACCCACGAGGTGCCAAATCTGCGCATGCACAAAACAAGCAACAACAGATGGTATCAGTGTCTATACATCAAACATATGCACTAGTATATCAAAATCACAAAATATAAATACATAACATACCTCTATGATCAAAAACCTCCCCAGGAGGCAATACCATGTCCGGTTCCCCCCGGAATTCTACCCCAGCATAGGGGAACTGAAGTATAACCTGCGGCATTTGCCGCCATATCTGCGCTGCCTGCGCAGTAAAGTAGTGTCCGCCTTTGCCACCACCGTGACGAACCAAAATCTATGACCACCACCTCAAGCGCGGCTCTCGTACCCCAGGTGCCTCCAGTAGCACCCTCGGGCGCAGCATAGGCACCCTCTCCAAGAAAAAGGCCACCAGGATGGAGCCAAATGCAAACTCCCCGGCGCCTCTAGACCAACAGTGGTCCAGCTGCGCAATCATTTGTGCATATAGGGTCAGACCCCAGGCGAACCGCTCATGGCCCACCACTACCCTCTCCATCAGCAGCAGCTCGCCACCACTAATCCGGTGGGGCGCTCGGGATCCATACACCCGAACTATCATCGCTGCTATGCAATGATGCAGCAGGGCATCGATCCCACTGATGCTCACTACCGACCCATTCATATAGTTCTCACCCAAGCAGTATCGCTCGGCGACCGTCCGCAAATGCGTGTCCCTCGACAGCACAGGATCTGCTGACAACGGTGTTCCCTGGAAGGGGAGCCCCGTCAAGAAGTAGATGTCCTCCACCGCAGTGAAGGCGATCTCCTCTCCTCGCACGAGGAAGCAGTGTCGATCGGGGCTCCACATCTTGATCAGAAACTGGAGCAAAGACTCCTGTGACCGTATCAAAGGGCACTCAAAAAACCTTAGCAACCCACTGGCTGCTAAAGATGCTCAAACTGCAGGCCTCGCATCGGCCACAGCATCTCGCAGCTGCGACCAGTCCCGCTCACGCCACCGTACATCCATGATCCCTGCTCGCCACCTGCACACAACCCAAATTCCTATATTAGCTTAGGCAATCATCCAATACATCAAATCAAGCTAATTTTTTTCCCCCGAAACCTTGCCTCAAAGGCGCGGGTTTACCACCCACAGGCGTGCACACATGCGCACATGTTCACTATACAGGCGCGCATGTGTGCGCGCCTGTTTTTCCCACAGGCGTGCTCGTGAGCACGCCTGTTCACAATACAAGCGTGCTCTAGAGCGCGCCTATCCAACCCACAGGCGCGCTCGGGAGCGCACCTGTTCATCCCACAGGCGCGCACTCATGCGCGCCTGTCTACCCTACAGGCGCGCCCCTAGGGTGCGCCTGAAATTCCTTCTCATGCGCACACATGCACGCTTCTTTAGTGTACAGGCGCACACTCATGCGCGCCTTCCACTGAGTCGCCCGTGCATGTGGGCCCATCCTCTACCCAAAAACCCCCTAAAACTTCCGTACGACCCCCCGTACCTACCCTGCCCAAAAATTGGAAACCTATAGCTATGCAGGATGTTCATACCACTAACCTGAAACTCGCACACCATGAATTGGATACCTCGTACTCTCAAAATCACGCAATCTCCTCTGAATCTGCTCGGAAACTCACTGTAGCAGCAGGTACAAATGAGGTGGCAATGTGGGCCCTACAGCTATATATAGGCCTTTTGCCAAACTTCCACTCACCATTCCGGGAGCCCCGGCGTCCATTTTTCGAACCATTTTTAGCCACGGGATCAGCGTCCCGCCACCTACATCATGACTGTCCCCGGGCCACTTTTCATCCTAAGCCCCCGGGGCACCTTTTTTTCATATCATGGCCAGGTACGCACGCGCATTGTCACATTTATCTAATACATGTTCATATTTGTTATTATCGTCAAATATGGTTCACTTCGGGTATTTGGTTGTTCTGTGTGCAGGTACTTGGTCATCATCTCTCCACATCATTCCTTCATGTATATACTCAGCACTGGCATGTAGTCTCTCCCACTGTATTGCATTTACATTCCCAGTCACACCCCCTGATTTTGGCCTTTAGGATACCCATTTCTGGCTCTGCAGTACTCACACCTCCATTTGCATTTTTGGTACTGGTACCCGGTAGTTTTCTTACCCACATGAGTCGTCTCATTCATAGCACCTCTTTGCACTTTTGACACTCATGTTGTTCTTCATTACCCTTTAGGGATGGGAGTCCCGGTAGTCTTTCATTCTGTTGCGAATTAACCACATACTTCTTCTCCTCATTTTGCTAGCTTCCCATATGGACTCCCAGCACATCGCTTTATGGTTATGTTCTTTTTTACCTACACCTCTGCAGGATCGTGAACCCACCATTTCATTCACCATCAGTTTGCCCATCTGCGAACATATCTTCGTTTCACCTACCTCATACAGAAACTCGCCAAAGGGGCCCCCACCTTCATCAGTTTTCCAAGAAATTTCTGCCCTCCCTGGGGCACTCATTTCACACTGGGGCACCCGTTTTTGTATTTGTACATCTTTCCCAAATTTATTTATTCTTTATTGTACAAATGCCTTTTGTCGTCACCGTTGGCGACCTGCTTTCCTTTTGGCCACACGCAACACATGTCACCCTTGGTTGGAGCATTCTTTTCATTTACCCTCGCCGACATCGTCTATATCTACAGAGTACTACCCAGGTCACTTACCATTTATCCTCTGCATTTGTTCACCTTGTCCTGCCTCTGGCACAACTTATCCTCGGTCTTGACGTCCCCCTGACACTCGACCTTGTCACATGGTTGCGGCCACTATTTGTCTCATACATTCTCCAGCCAAGGGAAGTCTTGAGTCTTCCCACTTCTTGACCTCGTCCATGTACCTCTGCCACTCCCGCACCACAGTAGATTCCATGAAGCCCCTTGCTTCTGGGAGTCACGTCCTCCTTTTGTCGACATCAGCACAATTTTCCAGAAGGACGACAGTCTCTTGATTCTCATTTCCCATTTAATAAGAGATCTCGGATGGCACAGGGGGAAACACCATTGCTCCCTGCTGTCATTGACCCCCATAACATTCGACGCCAACACTTTCTCATATTACGGTGGGTCTTACTTTGCGACTATTGCAGTTTTTTATTATCACTTGCCGAAGACCTCTGAACTTGGTTGGGCCACCAATGCCCACATCACCGTCGTTGTTTATTTCCGCGACCGTTACCTATGGTTCAGAGTATGTTCCTTTGCAGAATTGTCTTCCGCCTTTATCATTCCTCCCCCGAGGGCGCTACAGTTGTCTACACCAACATTTTCGGCATATTTTTTCAGAGTTACATCATATGAGCATGGGGCATGCCTGCCTCGTTTGTACACAGTTATATATTGTTACGCACCTTGTAGAAGGTTGGACTCTACAGGTTCCTTTCTTCTCCAAAGGATTTCTCTACACGGTCCCATTCTTGCTCTCCCTTACAACACCATTCTCAGTAAAAGAAACATTGATGGATTTTGGCTATACGTTTTGCTCCTAACCTCATCCATCAGGGGGCATCTGTTATCACTGAAATTTCGTCCGCACACGGCAACAAGAACTCTGCATCGTCAAAACAGGACTGGAGTCATTCATGGCACAGGATTAATTCCACAGCATTGCAAAAGGGTCAAAAACTATACAAATGACCAAAAATTTGAAAGGGGATTTACATCACCTGGGTGCACGCGCGCATGCGCATAACAGAAACGTACAAAGCACGCATAGGTGCAAAAGGTGCGGCTGTTGGGCAAAAAACCTGCGCGCCTGCTAAACGGCGCATTTATTGAAATTGGTCGGCCTCCCAACCACTAATGGATCATCTCCCAAGTCGATTTGACACCAAATCCAAGCTCAATCCTCATGGTGGGCTAGTCAAAGACCTAATTGTGCCCTAAAGATCCCCTTTTCACATTCTAAAGAGGTTACATAATGATCCAATGCTTGACTATAAAAAGCCATGAATGACCACCATTTTCTCAAGGAATTCTTCATACTGTTATGCCGTTGAGATTGCTAAGGACCCATTCTTTGGCAATACACATTACAAGCTGCATTTCATAGAGCTATTCACCCCTCTCTTGAGTGAATAAGATTGGAGTTCTTTCACCCACATTTTCATCTTTTCATTGTAAAGGAGAGCAAGCTTTGAGGGCCTCAAGAGCCTTCCATTGGAGAAAGAAGGGACCCAAGTCCCCTTTCTTCTTTGTGCCTTTAGATTTCATCAATAAGATCAGCTTATACATTGGTGATATTGGTCCATTTTTATTTATTTTTCATTGTTTCATATGCTCTTAGTTTTAATTAGTTTTAGTTTGATTTTTGTTTATAACTTTGTTTTTTTTCTTTCTAACCTTTTACCTCACAGCTGTCATGCCTAGCAGAGCCCAACTGGGCATGTAAGCACTCTTAATTTGCTCACCTAGTGACGAATTGGGTGCAAACAATCGGTACCACCACTTTTACAGCCACACCAACCGTTGGTCCGAACATACCACCCACTGGCCCGAACGTGCCATTTGTTAGCCCGAGACCTACTATTCCCCTCCAGACGGCCCATTCGACAATGGCCCCGCACATTTCGACCATCCCTGTCAGTAATGCGGTAGTTAATCAAGCCCCGATTGGCACACCCATAATGCCAAGACCTAATCTCCCTTTTGGATTTAGGGCACTGAACACATCCGCCACTACCACTGCACAAACCAATACTCAAATTGTACCAGGAAGTTCCATACCTATCCAACAACCCGGAGGGACTATCCTTGGTGGTCCTAATCCAATCGGCAATACTGGTCAATCTTTTACGTCTGGCCCTCAAATCCCGGGAAATCTACCTCAAGCTGGGGGGCATCCTCCCACCGGGGGAAAAATTCCATTCAGGGGGCACCCTCATGCTGGGGGGCAACCTCAAGTCGGATTCCACCATCAACCACAAAGACAAAACGTGTTCGTCGCACCCAATCCGTGGAGTGTCCCTTTTCAAGCAAATCCGTACGCCTCCACGGGACAAACTGCGCCTACCGCATCTAACCCATGGAACGTTCCCTTTTCAGGAAACCCACACTTCTCGGCAGGACAAAATTCACAGAATCCGCAACAACCTCCTTATGGACAAATGCCCAACCCAACCCATAACCCTCAAAACCCATCCAGTTATCCCCCGCTCACCCATGCTTCTCAAAACACCTCAAATCCTATGTACCTTGGTCAAAACCAACCTCACATGAGAGGGCCCACGAGTTATAATTATCCACATAACCCAGTATTGGGCCCCACTGGTGTCCCTCTGCCACACCAGCATTACCCACAGGTTAACCAATAACTACCTTTTCTAGCCACCCTGGATCTTCCAGACTTGTCTCAGTTAACGAACGATCCCATCCATCATTCTTCGGTTTGGCCAGCTAATCCAGCAAAACTTCCTTCTGATATCCCAAAATTCGACGGAAAATCCGGAGAAGACCCGAACAACCACGTGATGACTTTCCATTTGTGGTGCTCATCCAACTCCCTCATGGACGATTTTATTCGTTTGCATCTTTTCCAACGGACACTTACGGGTTCCGCAGCAAAATGGTATATTGAATTACCACGCGCATCTTTTTACGATTTCAACTCCCTCGCCATGTCCTTCCTCACACACTTCCAACTACCCATCCGATACGAGATGGGTACTGAACTATTAACCTCTCTTCGTCAGACAACTTCCATACACATCTCTGATCATATCCATGAATGGAGAAGACGACGAAGGCTAATCAATGCGGTCATCCCTGACCAATTATTAGCGGAGTGGTTCACGAAATCATTATTACCCCAGATCGCTCGTGATGTTTCCATGGGCGGCGTGGTCACCGAGGAAGAAACCATCGCCTGAGCTCAGTACTTAGACTTAGTCTATTCACAATCCGGTATTCTGTATGAGTTGATACTGAACGTTACTCGTCCCACTAACGATCCATCCAAACCATCGACTGCTTCGCATACGGATGGAGTTATTGGCTCCGTCAAAACCCAATCTACCACCCAGTCCACTGGAACAACTCAGCGGCCCAATTCGACTACACCCTCTTCTACCCCCCCTCAAACTCATGTCTCTGATGTGAATGTGGTCCAATCAACCCCTTCACAACAACTTGGGGGAAAGAAGAAAGCGAGAAACAAAACAAAGAAGAACAATAATAACGAACAACCCAAAACCCAACCGCAAACCCCTGCTGCCCGAAAACAACCACAACGAAAACCGAAATTCCCATGTCTCATTTGTGGTGACGATCACTACACTCGATATTGCCCACACCGCGATGAAGTGGCTAAACTTTTTAAGGGAAATTCACAACCCGTTGTGCTCACTCAGCCTTTTCCGCAACAACAATCTTTGGTTGCACAAACCCCCACGTCGGGGGGCAGTTCCAACCAACCCCATGATGAGGCCTCGACCAACGCCCACATTTACATGTTTAATGGGGTTAGCCTAACCACTCGTTCTGCGACATACGATACACCAGTTAAACCCGACAAGTCGAAGACTGCTAATGGTTCTTCGCCAGATCCTTTACCATCTGCTATTAATCCCCCATCTGTCAACCCACCATCCGGGCCACTTCAGATTGAGAAACCTTCTTTTGACTCCATCTTACACCCTCCTAAGAGCACCATTCGGAAATCCACTTTCAATCCTAATTCACGGGCTGCCCAAAATTACAACATTGTAGAAGATTTGGCCCAAGCCCCGTGCGCCATGTCCGCATTGGAAGTGTTACAACACTGTCCTAACCAACGTAGGACGCTCTTAGCCACCATTTTCACTTTCGATCCCGAGTCATCAAACTACATCACATTTAATCTGGACGATCATCAACCGCGACTTTCCCACCAGCTAGCTTTCCAAATTGATGTTGTTGTTCACAATCAAAAAATCCACCGAACTATCCTGGATGAGGGAGCCTCTACCTGTGTCATGTCTCTAGCCTGTTGGAAAGGCCTAAAATCACCAGCCCTTAAAAAATCCCCTACGATGTTACGCGCTTTCGATGGACGAGGTTTCCATCCTCACGGATTACTACAATCCCTCACCGTTCAATTGGGCGGTAAAACTGTTACCATTGATGTCGAGGTGGTCGACGCTCCCCTCGATTACAACCTATT
>ML810610.1:37894-60432 GCA_009831015.1 Picea engelmannii | reverse complement strand
GGATTCTTGTTTAATATTTTGAGGATACAAACACTTCCATGATTTTAATTACTCTTGATAAATCTAATAATATTTTTGAATTGATGTTTCATAGATGCGTGGATTTGAACTAGATATTGATATTTTGGTACCTTTGCATCATTCAGTCATCAATGATTGGCTTAGTAAAAATGTAACAAAGATGTAGCAATTTTTGTCACCCCTATTGACTTCAACCTTATTTTTAGGTGCAATTAGGTATAGTATGGTATGGTATGGTATTGGTATAGGTATTGGTATGGTATGGTATAGTATGGTATTGGTATTGGTATCATATTGGTATTGGTATTGATATTGATATGGTATTGGTATTGGTATTGGTATTGGTATTGGTATGGTATGTATTGGTAGGGTATAGAATGGTATTGATATTAGTATGGTATTGGTATTGGTATGGTATTTCTATGCATAACATTACCATGCAATGGTATGCAATGGTATTGGTATTGGTATGCAATGGTATTGTTATTGGTATTGACAATGCATAAGGTTATTAGCAATGCATATTGGTATTGGTATTGGAAATGCAATGGTATTGGTATTGGTATTGCCAATGGTATTGGTATTGGTATGGTACAGTATGGTATTGGTATTGATATGGTATTGGTATGCATATCATTACCAATGCATACCATTTCCATGCAATGGTATGGTATTGGTATGGTATTGGTATTGTTATGATATGGTATTGGTATGGTATTGTATGGTATTGGTATTGGTATTGGTATGGTGTAGTGTGGTATGGTATGGTATTAGTATTGGTATTGGTGTGATATTGGTATGGTATGGTATGGTATGGTATTGGTATTTGTATGGTATAGTATGGTATTGATATGCATATCATTTCTAGTGCATACCAGTGCCATGCAATGGTATCGGTATCGGTATGCAATGGTATTGGTATTGGTATGTAGTGGTATGATATTGGTATGGTATTGGTATTGGTATGGTATGGTATAGTATTGATATTGGTATTGGTTTTGGTATTGGTATGGTATRGTATGGCATTGATATTGGTATGGTATGGTATGGTATGGTATTGTATGGTATAGTATGGTATTGTTATGGTATTGTTTTTGGTATTAGTATGGTATTGGTATTGGTATTGGTATTGGTATTGGTATGGTATTGGTATGGTATGGTATTGTTATTGGTATGGTATTGGTATGGTATTGATGATGGGCATGATGGGAATATTGTTGATGGGCATGTTTGTATGGTATTKRTATKGTATTGGTATTGTATTGGTATTGTATTGGTATKGTATTGKWWTGGTATTGGTATTGGTATGGTATGGKATTGGTATTGGTATKGGTATTGGTATTGGTATGGTATGRTATGGTATGGTATTGGTATTGGTATGATATGGTATGGTATGGTATAGTATGGTATGGTATTGTATGGTATGGTAATGGTATTGGTATTGGTATTGGTATTGGTATTGGTATTGGTATTGTATGGTATTGGTATGGTATTGGTATTGGTATTGGTATTGATAGTGGTATGGTATTGGTATTGGAATTGGTATTTGTGTTCATCAATGTATAGTTAATGACAGAGTATATCCCTATATTATGATGGTTTTATGGTAGTTCTTGGGGTCTCTCATACATGTTACAATGACACCCTATTTCCATACCTTTTATGATCGACCATGTGAGTCAATACAATTTGTTCCTAATCTTCCCATTCAATTAGGTGATAAGATTGTCTTAGTAGATGTAGAATTTTTTATCACCCCTATTGAATTCAACCTTCTTCTTAGGTGAAATTATGTGTATGCCACAGAAGTTATGGCATATTTTCTCTATCATGCGATGAAATTTTGAAATGAAGGAAACCAGTAGAGGAATACAAGTGGTGTAGACTCAACTTAGTGAGAAAGGTAGGGAGTGGTGGATGTGATTGAATTAATGTTTGAAGGTTCCAACTACATAATGTGGTGTTTGATCCCAAGCTAATTTTGACTTGTGGCCCTATTTTTCCTAACTTATTAGATGATAATGGATTTGATTGGTGTGCTAAAAATTATTGTCATTGTTGTGTAATACGATCTAGAGGATACCATGGAAAGAGGATGTGGACAGCATAGACCTACTAAATCGTAGAGAGGAAAGTGGGTGGAAGAGGATATGACAATGAAATCTACAGATAAAATAAAGGTAAGAATAAAAAGCAACCTCAACCAAAGGAGGAAGGTCTTTATGAATTCACAAATGCTACAACCTAGAAGAGATAAAGTCATTTTTTTCCATGTGGCCTTTGAGCTCAAACTTATTGGTTGAAAATGCACAAGAATGGTGATTAAATGTGATTCTACGGTCAAGGGAAAAGTTTGAAAATTAGGATGGCCATGTGGGATTGGGATGTTGGATACTTTTCTTGTTGAAATTTTGGATTGATGTAAATACCTAGGGTCGTAATATTGTTTTTTTTTCAACTCCAAAACATGATATCAATATGTCAAAAATTTGACTAAGGTGCAGTTTTTTGTTGCATAGAATATTCGTTGAAATAATATAATTGGTGTACTAAAAAGTATTGACTATGTTGTGTATTACAGGAGCCAGATGAGGCCATGGAAACAGATCATGTCATATTAAATGAGGACACAACTGATGATGCGAGACATCAGGTACTCTAATTTTGACTTAACTTAGGAAACATTAATCTGATGGAATTTTGTGAAACATCCATGTTTTTTCACGAAATTGTTAAATTTTATAGTGTACTATCCAATCTTGTCTGAAATTAATGCATGTTGTTTATTATTTTATATGGAGATTGGAGAAAATATAGAGCTTGATCATTCAGCTAGAAAAAGAAAAAGATATGTACGTGGACGTGGACTTAAAAATATTAAATCACGTAGAGGATTGTGGGTGGAAGAGGATATGACAATGGATCCTGTAGACACAATAAAGGTTGGTCTAGACTATAGTACATGGGATGAATACTTTGAGAAAATTTTTGTTTGTGGATGTTCTGTATGTCATGGAAAGAAGCAATTCAAATGAGCGACTGTACAAAGACATTACGTACATGATGATCTTCCAATGGGTAGTATGCCTCCTAAAATCAATTCAAATCCAATTGGAATTGTGTTAAGGAATTTTCCAATTTGATATAAATAATATGTATGCTTCTTTTAAACATTATTTTATATTATTTAAATAATTAATTTTTTTCTTAATGAATACTTGCGGGATAAAGTTCTTGGTTTAAATTTTCTTGGATCACCGACTTTTGTCTCAGAGGGAGATGATCATTTATCAAATGATACATCTAACAACAATATTTGCACATATACCAGCTCTGAAGATGAGGATTTGATGAAAACAAGTAACAGAACAAGAACCAGTTTAAAGATGCATAATTTTCTTAAAGACAAGGGGAAGGTGGACTACATACCCTATGAGAATGAATGTGATGGATATGATGACTTTCCCCCGAGTTTGAGATCAATTTATAAAGAGAAATTTGATTGTTGATTATATTATGCTTGGCCCGGTGATCAACAACTACCTAGAGTGTATGAGGTGTTTCAATTTTGGGGATACAACTACATGATATGACCCTCCAATATTCATGGAGAAAATATAGGCCTCTTTATTTTCCAAAATGTCCATGTGGGATATAAAAATAGAAATAATTCGCAACAAACCACTAGGAGATTAATGCCATATTATGGTACATCATATTACAGTAGTGAATGGAGAAGGCTAGAAAAATATAAGCCTAGCATGTCAGCATATGGTCTAAATTTGAATATGTATACAAGTCATCTCCAATTGGAAAGTGGAAAAGAAATTAATAGATGTCATCTTATGTATATAGATGGGCATGCATACACACACAAAAATATTGCAGGTTTTATAAATAGTAGTAAGGGAAGGGACCCTAATGTAAGATCGAATTGTCAATTTATTGAAGTTATAAATGATAAAGATGAAGATATGGAAAGAGATGTTGATAGATTGATAATTTTTTAGTATATTATGGACATTACCATTGGGGATGAGTTATTGATTAATTACCCCTTCTTAAAATTCACTCATGCACGAAAGAAAAGGGAAGAACTAGGTCTCCCTAAGGATGTTCGTAAGGGCAGAAAAACAAAGAATAATCAATGAGTGTGGATTGACATTCTATACACTATGTTATCAAAATTATGTTTTATTTTAAATTATTGTATAAAAGAAGCAGTATATAAAGTAATATTCCTCTATTCAATTGATGTATATATGTTCATAGATTATATATTGTTATTGGTTAATATAATATATTTGATTATATTTCTTTGAAATTGATACAATTATGATTTATCCAATTCTTGCCAAACATCAAATAATGTTTGTGTATGTTGATAGGTATAAGACATTTATGATACACCTACTAATACCCGAGATCAAAATGGGTTATTAAGATTTGGATGGGATGATCCAAACCATCCTTTAAACCATACCAGGGTGAAAAGAGAAACATTGAAAAGAATACTACCAGTTGATAAGTTTGAAGAGCTGATGATATTAGCATACAATGATGACATGCCACATAGCTTTAATGATGATGATGATAGTGAAAATGCAGTGCATGAAGAAGGATTGAATGAAATGATTATATGTTTCTTTGGGGATGAAACAATGATGATGATTATGATCATATGGTTGACAATAATGATGATAGTATGGGTAATTACCATCAACGTAATATTGATGATAACAATCTAAAATACTCAATCAATAAATCTGCGAAGACACCTGTGTTCAGATCGGGTGCAAGTAGAACCTCAAAATTTGCATGCACGTTGATATTATTAGAAATAAAATCACTATTTTGTTGGTCATACAAAGGATTAACTACCCTACTGAAGTGAGTTGAAATGTATTTCTTACTTTGCATTGTCAATTGGTGTACTAATTCATAAACATTCATCAACTACGTTTATATTTATTTAAGGGGATGTTATAAAACATATATTGTATATAAACAGTAGTAGTATAGATTGACATATCAAACATTTTCATTATAAGTCAAACATTTAATTGATTTAATCTCTGACAATCTTACAGGGCACTGAAAACTAAAATATTCCCTGAAGAGAATGTGTTGCCATCAACTTGCAGAGAAGCACATCAGTTGTTGGATGAGTTGGGGATTGAATATAAGCAAATTCATTCATGTAAAAATGATTGCATTTTATATAGAGATGAATATAAAAACAAGTTAGAATGTCATGTATGCAAAGAGAAGAGATATTGTTCAGATGTACAAGGTCCTACAGTTCCAAAAAAGGTTTTACATCACATGCCAATTATACCTAGACTTCAATGAATGTTTAATTGCAAATCACTTTCACAATTGATGGACTGGCATGCAAAGAACAAGAGTAAAGATGGATTCATGTGAATTCTGGCTGAATCCAAAGAAATGAAACACATAGAGAAAAAATGGCCAAGTAAATTCAAAGATGAACCACGTAGTATTAGGCTTGGTATTGCAATTGATGGAGTGTGCCCATTCTCTTTCCTCAGCTCAAATTATAGTGTTTGGCTAGTCAGATTAATATTATACAATATTCCCCCATGGATGAGTGTCAGAAATGGTCACCTTATGCTGACTCTCATTATTCCAAGAAAACATCAAGTTAAAAATATGGATGTTTATGTTGCGCCTTTTATTGATGAGATGCAACTAGTATGGAAAGGCATAAGAATGTATGGCATATCACGCCCTGCATCAAATAGGTCCTTCATGTTGTATGGTGTGCTATGTTGGACTATTCATGATTTCCTAGAACTTGGTATCTGTTATGATAAGATAAAATATTTACGTGTTCACACTCATAATTTATTTTCATCCCAACTTTCATACTTGCTTTTATACTATTATTATGATTCTATTAACATTACTTATTGAATTCCATGGCTTCAACAAAGGGGATATTTGCATGTCCAAGATGTGCAGATCAATTTAAAGGGAGGTATTCTAAATATCTACATAAATTTATTTACGCAAACAATAGGGTTTTTGTATCAATAGATCATAAGTTTATAAATCGTCTAAAGAATCAATTTGATGGAAACATAGAAAATAGAGGCCCTCCTGTGATTATGGGTCCAGGTGATCGGCTTAAAAAGTATGAAGATGTTGAATTGAAAGGTTGGGAGGATTTTTTTGATCGAGTTGATTCAATTGAAGAACCAAAACAAGTTGTAGTTAATATGCTAGAAGGAATGAAAAGGAAATCCATATTTTATGAGCTCCCTTATTGGAAGGATCTATTAATATCTCACCTATTATATCCTATGCACATATTCAAAAATGTCCTAGATTCTATATTTCTCCATATATCTAGCAAAGAGAATTACACCGTGTCTTTGAGGAGAGATATTTCTCTTTCACGTACCAAATTTGATAGAAGACATTTGTGGCCAAATAGGGAAAATGAAACATATGCAAAAGATCCATGGATTTTGAAACAAAGAGAACTAGACCAACTAAAAATTTCATCCGTTCAATAAGGACACCTATTGACTATGGGTCATCATTGGATAAAGCTTTTACAGTTGATGGACTTATCACTGGATTTAAAACACATGATTTTCATAATTTTTTGAAGGTATTATATATCATCATTTAAGTTTTACTGGTAACATTAATTTAGTAACAAATATGTTTTGATATTTTGTTGTGTGAGAAAAATTACTAATGACCTTTGATTAATGTGTTTGATAGCATATCATGCCATTGTAAATTAGGGGGGATTCATGTCTTACCATTGACTTCAGGAATTCCATAAGTCGATTGTCATCATTTACAAGGTATGTGGTATGAAATGTTCATGTGTGATAGACATAGAGATATTATATTCCATTTTAATTTTTCACTAAAGGTTCATACTAATTTACTATTTTTATATTAGGTGGGTAACCTCCAAGGATATCCATGAATGTCAAGTACCAAAATGGAAGAAGGAAATTGCATAAATTGTATGTGTATTTGAGAAGGACCTCCCTACAAGTTTCATGTACCTACAAGTCAATTTACTTATACACCTAGTCGATGACATTGAATTGGCGAGTGTTGTATCAACGAGGTGGATGTTTTTCTTTGAGAGGTATATGAAACTCTAAAAATATATTTCTGACAAAAGGCACATCTAGAGGGTTGTATGGCTGAAGGGTATGTATTGAATGAAACATTTTTCTTCCTATGTGAATTCCTTGGTCAGTATTTTGAAGACGGGCCATGCTTCTGGGATGAAGAACGAGCATCATAAATTATTGATAGAGAAAAACCACAATATAATGGTGTTCAATTAGAAATTAGTAAGTAAATTCATGATCATTAATGTGGTTGTTTTCCTTTCAATCATTGATTTTATCTATAATTTATGTTTCAAATTAACTACATAACATTTAGAGTTTGAAATAAACATGTTGACATGTAAGAGGTGTAGATGAAAGTGAAATACTCAACAAGTTCATTATGTACCACATGGGATTTATGAACAAATGGATTGATTCGTATGATAAAAAGAGATAAGAAGTGTTAGAATAAAGGATACAGTTTAAGAGATCCAACCCAAGGAACACTCCACTTCCCAGTGATCTTCTTGGGGAATGGGGAAAAGATTTCACTCTAGAATGGGTTACTAAACAAATTCAAAATCAAATAGAAAATGCATGTATAGATTCAAACATAATAGAAGATGAAATCAACATGTGTGAAAGAAAGGTACAGTTGGAATTTTACAAACTGTTGTTTCCTTACAATTTTGATACTATTAACTCTTTTAATATTCGTCATTATATTTTTTTTCACTAAAATAAATGGTCTTTCACATGCGAGGAAATATCCTGCAATGTGGGCATATCGATGAAATTATCGTGTAGAAAGTGTAGATGTAAATATATGATCCTTTGATTGTGGAATCATGGTTGATTTCAAGCAATCCAGACAAGAAAGCTCAAAAGATAAGAATATTATTGAAGGGAATCTACAATATGTTGGAAAAATCAAAGAAATTATTGAGTTGGATTATCACTCTTTTAAATGTTTTATTTTTAAGTGTAGATGGTATGAAGCATTTGAGAGGAAACAAAGACATGGTTCCCATAGTGGATTTTTTTCCATAGATTCCTCGAGGTTCCTAGTGGAGGATAAGGAATCTTATGTTCTACCAATTCATTGTGAGCATGTATTTCTATAACTCAAATAAGCCCCTCCTACTACTCCAACTCCTCCCACTCGAGGCATCCTCTATCCTTTAATGGAAACACCTACCACTATTTCCCACCTCAAAATTGGTCACCATTATAGCAACGTATGCTCTGTTCATTTTTCCCAAAATTCCCTACTAGGGCCATTTTCCATACCAAATTTCAATTGACAAGTACGTGAGCTCACTAGCCTTGTTTTTTATACAATTTTTACCATCAATTTTATTTTCATAAATACTTTCACATTGGGTATTTTATTACACATGTGTAGGTATTTTTTAGAAGGCTCCCTTTGTCTCTTGGATGCACACAATAGTTCCATTCACCATGTCCCTTCAGGCATATTTTTCTTCAAATTGGCTTGTTTGCACTCACTCTCAGATCGTTGCATTTACTAGTATCACTCCTGCCGAGTATGCCTTTAGTGTTCTCATTTCTCATCTATGCATACAAATTCACCCATTTCCACATGCATTAAATTGTTTATAGTTGGTAGCACACCACCCCCATTAGTTTCCTTGGTTTTACCTCCCCTTCCATTATTGGAACCCATGTTATGTATTCCCATAGGAAAGTATTTTGGATAGTATACATCCCAAATAATGAACCTCAAAATTATTTCTCATCATAATGATGACACATCCCCTCAGACTCCCAAGAGTTCACACTATTAGGGTTGGTTATGTTGAAGGAATGATCACATTTCATTGGTATATCATCTTCCCCAATATAAATAGATCATATGCATTCCAATTCCTCACTCATTTACTCCCGCAGATACCTAGAAAAAAGGGGCCACTTCCCCCATCCACGCTTACTAATTTCACCTCATATGGATACACCATTTAATCATATGATTGGGGAAACTCTCTTGATGTTTTTAATTCACCCAAAAAAAATTGCATTCTTTCATTTATTAGTGATTGTAAAAGGAACATTCTTTACACGAGAAGCACTAATACTCATACCATTGCATACAATGAAACCTTTGTTTAAACCTGATGGTAGTCATAGTCACGCTTGATCAAAGTATCTACATTTAGTCACCTATGGCTACATGGTCCTAGATGATTAAAACACATCAAGTATCCTAGTACCCATCACTATGATCCCCAAATTTTTCCTCCGTCAACTACCTATCCATTTGCATTCACTTGCCCTTGGTCTCAATTTTGTAAACACTTAACATATTTGATTTTCCCCATGACATTAGATCATATTATGTCTAATTGGTTTTTTTACTACAACCATCTGTCAACTATCATTTATGCTCCACCCAAGGGAATTTTTGTTTCATCCTCATTGACCACCTCACCCAATTATCAAAATCATCTCATGTTCCAGTTTGGATGTAGCTTATCCAAAATATATTTCAAGGGACACCATTTCCTTTGTGTTCACATTGTCATTTATATCGACAAAAACTCCCATTTTCTAAGAATTTCTAGGTATATTGGTTCCCATTTCCATCATCAATGAAAAACCATGAATGGGACATAGAGATTCATCATTTCTCTTTGATTTTTTTGATCCCCTCGATGTTCGACATTAACTCATATACACATCAGGGCAGGTGGTACCTTGCAACAATTACAACTTTCAGTTCCAATCGGAGACCCATGGTCTTGACAAACTATCAATTCCCTCAAGTATGAGAACTTGTCCTAATAACTCCCTCTAGGTTCTATGGAATCCTCTCATCACATAGGTCGTATAATATTTCTTATTCCCCCAACGATGATGCAAATTTCTACTCAACCAATTCTATAGCTACATCATCATTAGTGGTCTTTTGGAAAAAATTGTATGCTCAAACAAGAACCTTGAGCACATTGTTTTCTATTGTAAACATATTTTGGCAATTTCATGAGCATGGAACATGCCCACCTCATTTTTATAAAGAACTCATATGTCCAAGGATGTTTTCTTGTTTGTAGGTATCTCCTAAAAATCGTTGACAACACCATACAAGTGATCACCAAATACATTGTCAATACAACACACAATTACTTTTTCATGGAATTAACTCAAGACCTCAAAAGGAGGCTTCAAAACTATATAGAAGTGAAATGTATACACTTTCACAGTTGGGTAATGGGATTTTTGTGCAAATTGCATGGTTTTTCCTTCAATAGTCATGTAAGTATGCAAGACGCAACATCTCAACCAACTTCGGTGCATTAAAGGAAGAAAATCCATATGAGGTACTCCTGGCCTGAGGCACAAAAACAAATTGAGATCCATTACCATTCATGACCAATCCTTGCGTAGTTCCATGTCCTCTCATGCATGGGGAACTACATTTCAAACTAAGTTCTTTCACACTTGGAACTAGTTTTTATGAAGATAAAAAAAGTCCTATAAATTGAGGCCATGGGGAAACAATTCAAGAAGGAATATTTGATCAAGTTTATGTTATTGATATGAACACCAAGACCTCTTGTATTGAGCATTCATATTAGCAATTCATACCTCCATTATTTTTTTTATCTCTTCCCTTGAAGAGACAAAGACACTTCTCCACTTGAGATAGAGAGAGACTACTTGGAGAGAAAAAGAACCCTCCTAAGGAGAGTGTAGGATCTCACCAGATCAATCATTCTCCCTGGGTGTATATCTAAAGGTCCAAGCCATTTCATTGGTAATATAAAGAGTATCATTACTTCCCTATCTTCTTTTTGTTAAATTTTTAGTTTCAATATGTTTTTTTTATTTATTTATCACTTGCAACATCACTCTTTGAATGTACTCACTCTACTAACAATTTTATGTGTATAGTGTTGCAGCCTACCTATAGCAAAGGGGAGAATTTTATCACTCTTGTAAGAAATATCCCTAAACAATGACACCCCAAACCACCAAACTCAACCTCTTGAGGTTTTACATAGCTTCTAGGTCTTAAGGATCATGAATGACACATAAAACCACTATAGATGATATCTTGAGGGGATTTTTAGCCTTCAGGTGGGAATATGGGAATCATTAGGATACTTTGAGCATTGGGTATGGGTCATGGGTCCTTGGACATGATAGATATGGTAAACCTAGACCTTCATCCCTAAAGGAAGCTTCTAGGCATCTAGGGCCAACAATGACATGTTGAACCACCATAAAGGATCTTTTTAGCATATCATTATTCTTTGGATGGGGATAGTCAACATTATGGGGTTTCTAACATTAAGTATGTGTCTATGGACCCTAGATATGGTTAGGGGATCAAACCCAAGAGTTAGGAATTAAAGGAAGCTTCTAGGATTTTGGGACCAAGAATGACGCCTTCAACCACCAAAAATGACCTCTTAAGGGCATCCTTTACCTCTTACTAGGTATATAGGTACCATTAGAACTTTTGAGCACTAGCTATGGGTCTTGGGGGCCTAATAATTCTAATAGGAACACATGCATCCATTATAATGCACACATGCATTAGAACATGTGCATGATCCTACATAGTAACATGTGTGCATAATAAATAATGTATGTGCTCCTAATTAGGAATGTGTGCACATTCTAAAACATGTGTGTGCTCCTGCTCAGGAATGCACACACATACCCAAAAAAATTGAGTTGGAAAGTGTGTGTGGCGATTTGGGGAGCATTGAGGCTATAATGTTAAGGACATGTGCACATTTATAAGAATGCACACACATTTTTATGCATGTGCATTCATGCACACCTCATTGCCACGTTTTCGACCATCAACTTTGTGCGAGTGCTCATTATTCAAAATTTTCATTTTTGGAATTGAAAATCACACTTTTGAAAAGAAATATTTCCACTTTCATAACCCAACTTTGCACTTTATAAAGGATGATATTGACACTTTCAAAATCAAAATTCGTAATTTTTTGTTGGCAATTGGTTGCCATTGATGTCAACCCTAGAAGAAGTTGAGAAGCACCTCAGATTGGTTGAAGAAAAAGAGCATGAAGGAAATTACAAATGCATGTAGAACCTCCATGGATTGATAGTCCTTGTCGATCCATTTCCAATGATATGTGGCACACCACATGGCTCCTAACGATTGAGGAAATATGGTCTCTTGAAAATGACCATGTGAATTGCAAACAAGAAGTTACAGGTCATCCCTATAGTTAAATAAAGCAAGTGCAAATAAGAAGTTACAGGTCAACTCTAAAGAAATTAAAGGAGTTACTTTAAATAATATAAATACACATGGAATACCCTCTCATTTTAACTATCCAAGCATAAAATTTCCCGTGAAGTTTTGGTAGTGATGTTTTGGCCATGAAGTTTTGGTAGAGAAGTTTTGCCACAAAGTTTTAGTAGCGAATTTTTGGTAGCGAAGTTGTATCTGAGTAGGCCCTTGCTAGTTGAGCATACTATTCTCCATGAGACCCTCGTGGGTGTACCTAGCCTCATCACTTGATGCCCTGCTAGATGCCCAACTCTGTCAAGCAAGGATCTATGGTATTACAGTTTTCGGCACATGTTTTGAGGTGTATTCTTGAAGATCTTAGCATAGTTTTTTATGCAGATATTGTACTCAATCTAATGGTAATGGTTCGATAACTTGATTCTTTTCTATACATATTTAAGGGTGGAAGGAAGGGGCAAGGAAAGGTGGTTATAGCCTCCTTCCAGAAGGAGCTAGAGAATACAGGGAGTTGGTGCTTCCTTCAGGTTGGAGCCTCCTTCAAGTTGGAGCTAGAGAATCTTGGAAGTTGCATCTTCCTTTGAATGGAATATTTTATTGTATAAGAAAACCATTCAGTGGATTTCCACATATATCTATTGTGCAATGTGTATTTCTTCCATTTCTCTTTATTTTATATTGGATATATTATTTGATTTAAAAGTAAAGCTGTAAAAGGTGATAAATTCTACTTGATACTTATTCACCCCCCCTTTATTTTTATCCACAATTGGTATCAGATTAGGTTGCCTTCAAAACAGATTAATCACTTGAAGGAAGACTGCGAGCAAAAATGGAAGGCCACCATTTGATGGAGACAATTATGCATATTGGAGCAATAGAATGAAAACTTACTTGGTAGCTTTAGGAGTGGATCTTTGGCTCTCAGTTGTCAATGGATATTAAGTTCTAAAAACCACTACAAAATATCCAGATGAGAAGAAAATAATGAGTTGAAATTCAAAGGAAATGCATGTTATCTTGAGTGAATTGACACCAACTGTTTCCAACGAAGTGATGGTTTGCGGCACAATTAAAGAGGTTTGAGATAAACTTAAAATCATTTATGAAGGTGATCCAAAATTCAAGAAAGTCAAGCTTCAACAACACAGAGCACAATTTGAAAATATGAAAATGGATTAAAAGGAAGATATTTCAACCTACTCAAAGTATATGAATTTTTCAATTCCATCAAAGGATTAGGAGAAGAACTCGATGAATCCTTGGTTGTACAAAAAGTGTTGAGATCACTTCCTTTGAGATATGATTCCAAGTTCTCGGCCATTGAAGAGATAGGTATTTGACCAAAATGACAATGGATGAATTATGTCGGTCCCTCATAGCATATGAAATGAGAAAAGCTACAAAAAATGATCAATCAAATAGAGAAGTGGACTTTAAAGCAATGAAGAAAACACAGAAGAAGAAACAAAAGGTAGAATAAATATTGAGAGATGATTTCGGTTAAGAAGAAGCACATTTTGTAAGAAATCTCAAGAGGGGAATGGGAAAATACAAAGGTAAATTACCTTTTAAATGTTTCAATTGTGGTAGAATAGAACACTACGCTAAGAATGTCCTTTTGAAGAAAATAAAATCTTCCATAAGAAAAATATCCCTTATTCCAAGGAGGACAACAATTCTTTAGATGAAAGTGATGGAGAAGAAATGGATGTAAGAGAAGTTATCATCGTAACCAAAGAAACTTAGAATGATGACTACAAAATTTATGAAATAGAAGAAATCAATTATGAATAAGAGTTTGGTGAAGAAACAAGATTTGAATATTTCTGGGGAGGCAAAGGCATCATAGAAAGTGAACAAGAAGATGATCAGAATCTTGAAAAATTAAAGCATTCTCAAAATGAAAATAGCAAGCTCGGAAACAAAAATAGAGAGTTGAGAAATGAATTGGAAAATTGTGAAGAAGAGAATCATAAGCTTGAAGAGACAATTAACAACTTGAAGGAAAAATTAGAAGATTATAGAAAATAAAAGAAGAATTGGATCACAGAATAAAATAGATGATGTCGACAATGGAAAAGATGGAAAATTTTGGAAGAAGTATTGAAAAGATATATGAAATTCTTAGCAATCAAATATCACCTACTGATAAGATAGGACTTGGATATGATAAAATTTCAGGGACAATAGACACAAATAAGGAGGAAAATAAAGATGAAGGAAATTCTTGAAGCTATGAAAATCTCTTAAGAAGTGGAATCAACAATCAAGAAGAAAGTGAAGAAAAAAAAAACATGACAGGAGATCATCATTCAGAAGGTGCGAAGCACCAAGAAGGTCACTTCTATCAAGTATGAGAATATTTTTCTTGGTCATTCTTATACTTGCAGAAATTTTGGACACAATGCAATTCACTACAAAATCAATGCAAGAAACAACTATATGAGAAACAAAAATGATTATGGATATCCAAGGGACGATCCTGTAAACAATATACTTGGAAATTCTTATGAATTTTTCAATAGAAATTACAATCCATTTGATCCACCGATGGATCAAAATATTGTATGCTACAAATGCAATAATCTTGGTCACAAAGAACAAGATTGCACAGATCTGAAAGAATATGCTCCTATCATAAAACAAACTACAATATGGAAAATGAATAAGATTCCAAACAATGAATATTGTCGAATAACACTAATCACTGAAGATAAAGAACAAGATGAATGATACATAGACAGTGGGTGCTCAACACACATGACTGGGGATCAAAACAAATTCATCAACCTAAATAAAAGAAAAAGTGGTAGTGTTTCATTTGGCGATGACTCCTCTTTCAAAATACTTGGAAAAGGTGTAGTAAATCTTGGAAGTGAAAATGTAAAAGAAGAAGTGGTCCTACTGGTTGAATATCTGAAGCATAATCTCCTCAGTGGCAGTAAAATATGTGACCAATGATACAATCTTAAGTTTGACTCTCGAAGATGTGAAATAATAGAAAAAGACTCAAGGAGATTGGTTGCAACAACAAGAAGAAGACTAAATAACATATACATACTAGACAAAGAGAAGAGAAATAAAGTTGAAGTCACAAAAAAAATATCCAAGGACCATAACAAAGAAACAAATGATAAGAAGACAAAAAAAGAAGGAGAAGCACTATTGAGCACCATGTGTTCAAGGGGAGAAGCCCCAAATAAAGGAGCCACCCTTTTTCATTGATGTCGAAGGGGGAGAAAATGATCAAGATAATGTTGACAGGGGAAGAGTAGGATGGCAGGGAGAGCATGAGTTTTTCCATCAATGACAAAGGGGGAGATTGTTGGAAATTGGTTGTCCTTGATGTCAACACTAGAAGAAGTTTTAGAAGAAGTTTAGAATCCTTGCATATTGGTTGAAGAAAAATAGCATGAAGCACATTACAAATGCATGTATAAGCTCCATGGATTGATATCCCTTTTCACTCCATTTGAAATGATAGGTGGAATGCCATGTGGCTCCTCATAGTTGAGGAGATATTCTCTCTTGAAGACGACCATGTGAATTTCAAACAAGAAGTTACAGGTCGGCCCTACAATTAAATAAAGAAAGTGAAAAGAAGAAGTTAGAGGTAGGCAATAAATCAAGTAAATGAGTCACTTGAAACAATATAAATACTCATGGAATACCCTCTCATTTGAATTATCCAAGCATATAGTGTCCTGTGAAGTTTTGGTAGCGAAGTTTTGGCCGCGAAGTTTTGGTAGTGAATATTTGGTAGCAAAGTTTTGGTAGAGAAGTTTTGGTAGAAAATTTGTATCTTAGTATTCCCTCATTGGTTGAGCATACAGTGTCCCATGAGTTCCTTGCGAGTGGACCTAGCCTCATCACATGAGACCCCACCAGTTTCTCATCTTTGTCAAGCGAGGATATCTGGTATTATAGTTTTTGGTACATGTTTTGAGTTGTATTCTTGATGATCTTGGCACAATTTTTTATGAATTTTTTGCACTCATTCTGATGGTTATCGTTTGATAAGTTGATTCTTTTATACACATATTTAACGGTGGAAGGAAGGTGTTGCACCCCTTTTGTCACCTGAATGAGAAAAATAGGGATGCTTACAAGACCAGTTGGGTTAGCTAGGAAAGATAACAATGAATGAAAGAGTTAGAAACATCAAGCATAAGGAATAAACAAAGAACTAAACTAAGAACAATAAAAGAAACTAAAATAGAGTGCATAAGAACATTAAAACCAAAAATAAACAACACTCATGCCACCAATGGATAGGATTGTATTAGTGGGAAAACACCAAGGAGAAAGGGAGACTTATGGGTCTCTTGTTTCTTCAAGGAAGGGCTCTTGGACCCCCAAATATTGAGCTCTTCTTACAAGTAGCAAACTAGAAGGAAATGGTGAAGAGAATCCAAAGCACATTCACTCAAGAGGTGATATGAATGGCTAAATGAAATGGTGCTTGTATGATCTTGATGAGGAAAGAGGATCTTCCAAGAGAATATAGGCAGCATAACAATACAAATGAATTCCTTAGAAATATAGTGCACCCATAGCCTCATTTTATAGCATAGCTTCGAGGCATTATTTAACCAATCTTTAGTGTGAACAAGGGGCCCTTTAGGGAACCCTTAGGTCTTTTACCAGCCCCCTAGTTGGATTCAACGGAGATTTGGGTGTCAAATCGACTTGGAAGTTGAACCAGAAGTGGGTGAAAGGCCGACCAATATCATAAATGTGTCATTCTGAGGGGTGCACGGTTTTTTACATCCACAGTCACGCATCGTGTGCATGTGTGTTTTTCTTGTGTTTCTAGATCACACATGTGCATGTGCTTCCTATGTAGTCTTAGCGCATGTTGATTTTATAACTGGTTGTATAGTTTTGGACCTTTTGGAAATGAATTTTTGGTCCATGAGTGAACTAATGGGTGTTTTGAAGATGTTGGATTCTTGTAACCATTTGCGGACGAAATTCTGGTGATAACAGATGCCCCCTGATGTGTTAGGTTAGGATCATACGTATAGCCGAAATACATCAATGTTTCTTCTACTGAGAGTACCTTTGTAAGAAAGAGCATTGTGGGGAGTTTCAAGAGCGACCCATTGGAGGGAGAGGGGAACCTGTAGGACCCAAACCTTTCGCAAGGTGTGAAAAATAAAACTGTGTACAAATGAGGAGGGCTTGCCCCATGCTCGTGTCATGTAACTCAAAAATGTGTGATACAGTAACTGAAGTTGTGTGTTGGTGTATATAACTACAGCACCCTTGGGGGCGGTTTGATAAAGGCAGAGGACAATTTTGATGGTGAACAAACTTTGAAAAGAGGTGATGACACCTATAATAAGTGTCAATGAGACGCAGGCATTGATAACCTATCAAATTTCAGAGGTCTTCGGCAAATATAAAAAACAACTGCAATATTCACAAAGTAAGACCCACCACTACATGATAAAGTGTTGAAGCTGAATGTCGTGGGGGTTAACGACAGCAGAGAGCAATGATGGTTCTTGTTGTGTCATCTGAGACTCTTCATTGTGAAGGTAATGAGAGTCAAGATATTGTTTCCTGTATGGAAATTGTGCTGATGTCAACAAAAAGGGAGACGCGACTCCAAGAAGTGAAGGGCTTCAGGAAATCCACTAGGTAAGATCAGGAACTAATGAGGAACATGGACGAAGTTAAGAAGTTGTGAGACTCAAGACTTCCCTTGGTTGGGGATATATGTGAAGTATGAGTGGCAGCAACCGTGAAACTGAATCTAGCGTTAGGGGGACGACTAGATGTATGTGGGATTGTGCCAGAGGCGTGACAAAGTGGACAAACTCAAAGATCGGAGGTACATGGACTGGGGGATTCTCGGGTTTATGGACAATGTCAACACAAGTGGAAGGTAATGAATGCCCCAATCAAGGGAAACATGGGTTGCTTCTGCCGAAAAAAAGGAAGGTCGCCAAAGGTGATGACAAAAATGCTATGTAAAGGCTGGAAACAAAGACTTTTTACAATTACCAAATAAATAAAGAATCATTGGGGATGATCGTATAGATACAGAAATGGGTGCCCCAGTGCAATATGGCTTGTCCTGTGAGGGCGCAAGTTGCGTGGAAAAATAGGTGAAGGGTGGGATCCCCATAGGTGGGTTTCTGTATTAGGAAAAATGAATGGAGGACAATCTACATATGGGAAAACTGATGGTGGAGGAGATGAAGGGCTAATTGATACTACGGAGGTGTAGTCAAAATACGAATTGTGATGAGATTACTCGAGATTACATTATGGGGAAGTTAGCAAAATGAGGAGAAGGAGCATGCGGCTAATTCTCGGGAATACAAAGACTATGAGGACTCCCAGAACTAAGGGGTGAAAGAAGCATGAGTTTCAAAGTGTCAAGGGTGACTATAAATGGGACAAGTCATGTGGGGAAGAGTTATATTGGGTGACAGTATTGAAATGCAGCGGAGGTGTGAGTATTGCAGAGCCAAATGAGGGGACCTTAGAGGCAAAGAGCGAAGGGTGTGATATTATACTTGAAAGGGTCGTGTTGATTTGTGGTGACCAAGTACTTGCACACATGAAAACCAAATACCCAATGTAAACAATATCTGAAGATAAAGAACATAAAATGGTTATTTGATCATTTTGAACTTGAGCATGCATACCTAGGCGTGGTGTGAGAAAAATGCTCGTCGGGGGCCAGGGAAATATGGTGGCCCGAGGAGTGTGACTGTGTAGGTGGCGGGATCCTGGTCCTGTGGCTGAAGATGGATCAAAAAAATGGACGCTCGGAGCTCTCGGAAATGATCCTGGAAGTTTTGGCAAAGGGAATATATATAGTTGTAGGGCCCACATTGCCACCTCATTTGTACCTACGGCCAGAGTGATTGGATGAGAGTTTTGAGGAGATATTTGGAGATTCTGAGAGATTGAGCCAACCGATTCAGGATCTACGAGTGTCAGGTTAGTGGTCGGATCCTCCTGCATAGTAGTTAGGATTAATTTTTTGGGCAAGGGCTATACAGATGGTTGTACAGGGGGTTTTGTGAGGAGTTTGAATAAGTGCCATTTGACGATGCCTATATTCAATAATCATGGGACGCTGATATGTGAAGTGATCAAATGATTCACATAGAGTGCAAGGACGTCACATACGTTCATTCACAAAGGTTGTGACATAGTGGCTGTCAGTGACCTATGTGTGAGATGATGCGGATGGAGGAGGTTCTTTCTAGAAGCTATGGCGGACTGTCGTTAGCATCTGTCAAAATTACGGTAACATCGGGTAATGGTGGGTGTAATTTCTATACTCTGAATAGATGGCACATGCGAATTTGGTTCACAGAGCTTTGCTACCTATAGTAGGGGATGAAGTGGCAGTAGTAATAGTTGAACTAGACGAAGCAATCAGTGGTGTCATTTCCCGAGGTAGTTGAATTAAATTGTGTAGCTTGGGGAGGGATGTGCATTTATTAGTGGGGTGTTCGTCTTTCTCGCATAGTGTGCAAGGAGTTTGAACTCGTGGGGGAAGTGGAGCAGTGGGCTCTTTATTCTTCCTTCTGCCCCCAGCTATAGTATCAGTGTTAGCGAGTGGGGTTGAGGGTGGTGTGGTTGGAGTAAGTATTGGGATCTGCATTAGGGTTCCTTCTGTTTGGGAAGGGAGGGATGGTTGAGGGACCATCTCAGGTGGATGTAGATACCATACTAGAATTTCCAGCACCATATTGGGAAGGGTAAGCGTTGCGGCTACCTGGAAAGATTGTACACCCGTTGGGGGGTAAAAGAAGGGGATTTGGATAATGTCTTGGGTTACTATCTCCCAAACCGGAATGTGGCCCTCGGGGAGGGTATAATTAGGAACACAGGGATCTGGAGGTTTCTCAAGGGATTCTTGAGAAAGGAGCTCTGTGACTAGTGGGACTTCAGATAGTAATGAAGCCTCTATGGGAGAAAGGGCATCTCCATTTTCTTTTCCATTGGATGAGATGACACATACTTGTGTTGAGGGATGTATGAGTGGAGGTGATCCATGGTATGTCCCTAGCAAGGATGAGTCTTTGAAAATTCTGGGACCCATCTCAAAGAGTGGGTAGGTCTTGAGATTAGTGTGAACAAGAGGTAAGATGTTGTCGATATTGGAGGAAGGGTTGGGCTCGTAATGTGATACTTGGTCAATGGTGATGATTTTCCCGTTGTGGGGGAACATCATTTTGAGAAACACGGAAAAGGACATAGCCTTCATCACATACATGTAGCTACACCCAAACAAAATGTTGTAATCGAGCGAAGCGTCGATAACTTCAATGTCAATGAGGATAGTTTTCCTCCGAGTTCAATGGGGACATTTTAAAAGGACCCTTTAGGAGAGGATGGTCATCCATCATAAGATATCAGAGTGATAGTTGATGGGATGAGCTTGGGGGAACCCAGTTTATGCCATACCATTTTGGACATGATGCAAGTAGATGCACCTTCATCAATGATGCAGTGGTGAACTGTGATGTTCCGGATTTTAACCAGTATTTGGAAAGCAACCAGAGCGGGGAGACAGGGTTCCCCACTATCAATATCAAAGGTGATGAGGCGAGTATCAGAAGGGTCGACTACACCCAGGGTGGAAAGTAATGACTTCCGTTGGGTGGGGCAGGTTTGAAGGAATTCTAAAACTGACATGGCAGCAGGAGATTGTGCCAAGTCATCGACGAGACTGTAATTGTGTGTCACCCTAGCGTGAGGGTTGTTAACATTCCATCATAATGGGATGCGAGGAATACGAAGGGGTGGTTCAGTATTAGGGTGAGGAACCATCAAAGGTGGGCCAATTGTGACTAGTGTTTCTTCCTAGGTAGTGGGAGCAGGGTCAGGGGGTGCGTTGTATTGACGACTGCACGTTTATAGCAGAACTCCTTCCTCACTAGTGAGGAGGTTAGTATGGTCTGTAGGAGTTCTTGGGTTTGCATATTGTCCCATCTGTAGTGGGACCGGATGAATCTCATGTTGGGTGCTCATTACCCCTTGGTATGGTATGGGGTTTTGTAACACAGTTTGGGGGGGGGTTGTTTCACATATTGTTGTGGAGCCTACTAGGGAGAAAGTGGTACTGGGGGACATGGTCCATTTCTGAATTATTTCATCCGTTTAAAGTCCGCAATTTGAGGGAAATGGTGAGTATAATGGCCATACTCACGGCAAAGGGCGCAAGGGAAATTTTTCCGAAGATTGTTGTTATTCTTCCCTTGGCGTTTGTTGTTATTTCCCCCTTGGGGGTTTTGGTTCCCATCATTCTAGTTTCCCTTGGCAAGTTGGTTTTGTTGGGGGTGGTTTTGGTTCCCTCCTGGTCCTGGATTATTATTGTTTCAGTTTTTTCCTTTCTTGTTGGCATTGTTCGACTGATGGGTCGGATTAGTCGTATTCAGCTGTTCAAAATTTTGATATTGTTGAACCAGAGAGGGTTAAACAAAATTATCCCCAGCATGTGGTTGTCCTTGTGGGGAAACAATAGATGGGGGAGGACCAGGAAATGGGAAGTACGGATTATGTTGTGATAATGATCTGTAGGGTACATATGAAGGCGTGGTGCTTTCACTAGTACTTAGGGTGTAAGCATATGTAGAGGGGGTAGCAGAACTTGGTTGGGATGGTGGGCGTACAGGGGGTGCCTGGGGGGGTCCACTTATGGGTGGAGGGGGGGAAACAAGATATGGTTGTTGATAAGGGGGAGGAGTATAATAAGGGGGTCCTCCATATATCGGTGGATACTGAGGTGTTCCATACATAGGGTGTTGCTGGAGGTGTGTATTGTGGTGTCTGGTGGTACCAATCAATCCATCCATGGAGTGATACATCCTAGGTTTGTCCTAGACGAATGGCATGGATCTCGAGGCGTCAGGTAGTTCCATATATAAGTACCCTGACTAAGAATAAATGATCTCGAATTGTTGAGCCTTGCTGATGGCTTCTTCTTCAAACTGAGGGAAGGTGGTGGCCACATCCTTAGAAAGGAAGGAAACAAGGGTGTTATCACTGAAATTTCGTCAGCACGTGGTTACAAGAACTCAGCATCGTCAAAACAGTGATGAAGTCATTCATGGACTTGAATTAATCTCACAGCATTCAAAAAGGGCAAAAAACTATACAAAGTAGTGAAAAATTGAAGA
>ML810610.1:0-23234 GCA_009831015.1 Picea engelmannii | reverse complement strand
TAAAGTGGAACCGATCAAAGTAGATCCTAAGAAAGTAGCACTCATAGGAGTGTGAGAAGGTGGAGCCAATGAATTGGCAAGACTAGGAACTCCCATAGAATGGGAGGGATATTTAGCAAGCATCTGGAATGATGGGGATTTTGTGGGTCCCCTATGATGTCTGACTAGCAAAGTGGATGTGTGCAAATGGTGATGAGAACAATTAATGAATAAGAGACTTTATATAACTTGGACCTTCACAATATATCTCACAATTGTATGTAATCACAAGAGTATCATATATAAATCAATTGATAAAGAATCATACATGTGGGTAGGTAGATTTTGTCCATGTGGAGAACAAAGGAAACAAAAATCCTCGTGTCCTAAAAGATGTAACGTCCTTCCTCTAAAATAGCATTGGACCTTCCAATAGCACTCAATAGTGGGGTCTAAAGCCACCGGAAGAGGAACTAGTGAAGGATGAAGTAATCATTTATAATGAGGGGTAGAGGGTGCATATCTCGAAAGAGCTGGTGATATTTCTCAATAGCCACACAAAATCAGATCAAGGTGCAATTGCAGCACACAATTGCCACCTAGGTAGATGTCCTAAAATTTGGTCACTATGTAACTCAGTCAAAGTGCGGCATTTAGATTTTCGGCCTGAGAAATGGGTCACGGGCTGAATCCCATCCAAGAGGTGGGTGACTCAAGGGGGGACGCACAGAACAATCGGACCTCGGCCTTCAACCCTTCACGGGTATCTCCCTGCCTTATGGAGTAGGAACACTTGACATGGAGGATTTAAAGTTCCCTATTTGACAACTTCTAGTATTTGAAGATGTCAGAACCAGATAACGGGAAGTTATTTGGATGCCTGTCCTCGAGATCCTACCTAGAATAAAAAAATTCTTTTGGCACCTCCTGTGGAGGAAAACTTTGTGATTTTTTAGAAAAAATTTAGATGTTTGTTTGAGAGATTGGGGATGTGAACCAATCTCATTGAAATTAAGTGGGAGTGAATAGTTTCATCAAGAAAAGGGGTGGGGTGTTTCGAAATCCTTTTGGAGGAAAATTAATTCAACCTCCACGTTTCGAGATGAAAACTATGTGAGTGAATAGTGACTTTGTGTGTGAACAAGTGAAAGTGTGCCAAGTTTTTAATAAGTTAGGTGTCACCTTGTTGCATGTTGACTTCGTGTGGTCCTTACAAGTCTTGATTACCTAATTAATTAAATTCCATCAGTACAACCTTGCATAATTTTAAAGTCCCTAGAGAACTAGCATGTGGACATATGGGTCCTTTACAAAACCTTTAAACTTCCCTAGTGATTTAATCTAAGAAAGTAAATTTCAACACTATCCTATCTTTGTAGCATGTGGGCATGTATGGGCCCGTTACAATCTTAATATGTGTTTGAAAAATAAACTAAGAGGACTCTCGAGGGGGATGTTGTCCTCTCCTAAAGATTTTGTCTTTTTAAGGGAGATGAAATTTTCCCTCAATAGTTTTTCTGATTCTCAAGGTCGCTCTATGGTGCGAGAGAAGAGCATACTAAATGATTGATATCTAATTTTTGGTCCCAATGCAAGCTTTATATGTGATTTAGAATGATTCCAACTTAGCTTTAATCAAAGAAATCCATCCATGTGGAAAAATGAAAGAAAAAGAGAAAAAATAATGATTTTAACCCCCTAAGTGCCTATGTTTTGACTATCCCTTCATGTGGAGAGGGAATCTAAGTGTGCTGCATATTAAAATTTTCATGGAATCAAACTTAAGAAGGCTATGGGCCCTCCAAAAATCACAAAAACCCTTACAATGTGTGAATTTCTGAGAAGATGCGCGGGTCGCAGAGTAGACAGAGGCCCATGTGGCGTCAATGCACAACTGAAAAATGACCTTTTGGCGCAAGTATGTAGTATGCGCTGAGAAAAACAGTTGGTTGAGCACACGTGCGTTGAAGACACGCCTATGGGTCAAAACACCTACGAACTTTTGTTACATGGCCGTGAAGAAAATTTCGGATGAAATTCCCTCAGCTCAGCTTTGAATTTGGCTTTTTGCAGGCAGGCTTGGGCCTGTTATGGTTCTTGCAAGTTAAATGAACAAAAGGAAGAGCTAAAATAACCCAAATGAGCGAGGAAATTGATACCTTTCCCCAGTGAAGTCACCAATCTGTTACACCCCTTTTGTCACCTAAATGAGCAAAATAGGGATGCTTACAAGCCTAGTTGGGTTAGCTAGGCAAGACAACGGTGAATGAAAGTGTTAGAAACATCAAGCATAAGGAATAAACAAAGAACTAATCTAAGAACAATAAAAGAAACTAAACTAGAGTGCATAAGAACATTAAAACCAAAAATAAACAACACTCATGCCACCAATGGATAGGATTGTATTAGTGGGAAAACACCAAGGAGAAAGGGAAACTTATGGGTTCCTTCTTCCTCCAAGGGAGGGCTCTTAGACCCCCAAATATTGATCTCTTCTTACAAGTAAGAAACTATAAGGAAATGGTGAAGATAATCCAAAGCACATTCACTCAAGAGGTTATATGAATGGCTAAATGAAATGGTGCTTGTATGCTCTTGATGAGGAAAGAGGATCCTCCGAGAGAATATAGGCAGCATAACAATACAAATGAATTCCTTAGAAATATAGTGCACCCATGGCCTCCTTTTATAGCATAGCTTTGAGGCATTATTTAACGAGTCTTTAGTGTGAACAAGGGGCCCTTTAGGGCACCCTTAGGTCTTTGACCAGCCCCCCAGTCAGATTCAACCGAGATTTGGGTGTCAAAACGACTTGGAAGTTGAACCAAAAGTGGGTGGAAGGCTGACCAATGTCATAAATGCGTCGTTCTAAGGGGTGCGCGGTTTTTTTCATCCACAATCGTGCATCATGCGCATGTGCGCTTTTCTTGCATTTTTGAATGGCGCATGTGCGCGTGCTTCCTATGTAGTCTTAGCGCATGCTGATTTTATAATTGGTTGTATAGTTTTGGACCTTTTGGAAATGCATTTTTGGTCCATGAGTGAACTAATGGGTGTTTTGAAGATGTTGGATTCTTGTAACCATTTGCAGACGAAATTCCGGTGATGACAGAAGGGGTAAGGAAAGGGGGTTATAGCCTCCTTCTAGTTGGTGCCAAGAATATAAGGAGTTGGAGCTTCATTCAGGTTGGAGCCTAAAAATTAGGGGGTTGGAGCCTCCTTCCAGTTGGAGCTGGAGAATATTGTAAGTTGCAATTTGCTTTGAATGAATTTTTTTATTATATAAGAAAACCATTAAGTGGATTTCCACATATATCTATTGTGCACTGTGTATTTCTTCTACTTCTCTTTATTGTATCTTGGATATATTATTTGATTGAAAAGTAAAGCTGTAAAAGGTGATAAATTTTACTTGATATTAATTCACCCCCCCTTTCAGTATCAACAATTGGTATCAGAGCAGGTTACCTTCAAAATAGTTTAATCACTGGAAGAAAGATCGTGAGCAAAAATGGAAGGCCACCATCCAAATGGGATTCCACCATTTGATGGAGAAAATTATGTATACTAGAGAAATAGAATGAAAACTTACTTGACAACTTTAGGAGTGGATATCTGGATCTCATTTTTCAATGGCTATAAAGTTCCAAAAAACTCTCCAACCTATCCAAATGAGAAAAAATTAGTGAGTTGTAATTCAAAGTCAAGACATGTTATCTTGAGTGGATTGACACCAACTGTTTCTAGCAAAGTGATGGATTGCAACACAACTAAAGAGGTTTGGGATAAAATTAAAAGCATTTATGAAGGCGATCCAAAATTCAAGCAAGTCAAGCTTCAATGACATAGAGCATGGCTTGAAAATATGAAAATGGATGAAAAGGAAGATATTTCAGCCTACTTACTCAGAGTCGATGAAGTTGTGTTAGGTAACTAGAGAGGTAGTGGAGGCCATTCAAGGTGGACTACGTCCACTATATTATTAAATAAGGCCCACTATGGTATTTAGATATAATAAATGGGTAGTTAGATATAATAAATGTAAGAGGACTTCTTAGAAGGTTCTTCTTCTAGAAGATTCCTCCTCTAGAATGTTCTTAGGTGATGGTAGCACTATATAAATGGGTTCAAGCAATGTAATGGGATATAAATAAAATTATTATATTTGAATCTGAAGCTCGGTAGGATTTTTCCCCCTCAAAGAGGCAAGTGAATAGGATAGGATCCCTTCCATAATAGGATCCATTGTATGGTGTTTCCCTACCTCAAGGGTTTCTATTATAAAGTGTGGTTTCTTTTATATTGTTCTTTGGATCTATTGTGATATTTCTATATTCAGTCTTTGGTACTTAACAATTTGTAAATGCCATCAAGGGATCAGGAGAAGAACTCGATGAATCCTTGGTTGTACAAAAGGTGTTGAGATCACTTCCTTTGAGATATGATGCCAAGGTATTGGCCATTGAAGAGAAAAGTGATTTGACCAAAATGACAATGGATGAATTACATGGGTCCCTAACAACATATGAAATGAGAACATGTATAGAGAATGATCAATCAAAGAGATAAGTAGCCTTTAAAGTGATGAAGAAAAAAAGGAAGAAATAACATAAGGTAGAAGAAAGATGGAGAAATGATTTGGATGAAGAAGAAGCACATTTTGTAAGAAAGCTCGAGAGGGGAACTGCAAAATACATAGGTAAGTTACCTTTTAAATTTTTCGATTGTGGTAGAATAGGACATTATGCTAAGAAATGTCCCTTTAAAGAAAAGAAAATATTCCACAAGAAAAAGAGCCTCTATTACAAGGAGGACAACAATTCTTCAAATGAAAGTGATGGAGAATAAATGGATGTAAGAGAAGTTCTCTTCATAACCCAATAAACTTAGAATGATGACTAAAAAAAAATTGAAATAGAAGAAATCAATTCTGAAGATGAGTCCGATGAAGAAACAATATTTGACTCTTTCTAGGGAGGAAAAGACGTCACATAAAGTGAACAAGAAGATGATCAGAATCTTGAAAAATTAAAGCATGTTGAAAATGAAAACAACAAGATTATAAAAAAAATAGAGAGTTGAGAAACGAATTGGAAAATTGTGAATAAGAGAATCATAAGATTGACGAGACAATTAACAACTTGAAGGAGAAATTATAATATTATGATAAATTAAAAGAAGAATTGGATCACACATTAAAAGAGATAACGTTGGCAATGGAAAAGATGGAAAAAAAATGGAAGACGTACTGAAAAGCTAGATGAAATTAGTAGCAATCAAAGATCACCTTTTTTTTTCCTCAAAAATTTTCACTTTATATTTATATAGAGAATATAAATTGTTTGATACAAAAAAGCCATACAAAACTAGAGTTTATAATGACCATTTAGCAATGTCTTTCCACTCCATAAACACAAATTCCCCATCTCCAAATGACTAGTTCTCTTCACCAAAGAAATAAAACTAAACAAACATCTTCCAGGAAAGTCTCTACAATCGAGCTCTCCCTCCTAACAGGAAAAATCAAAATTCCATAACCGCACGCAAAATCATCCCACAAAATAAACCAGGAAGCAAACAAATACACCAGGAAAACTAGTAAAGGTCAAGGTACATGTGGGGCACCTCATGCTCCTCGATACACTGAAAATAGGTGAGTTTCCCTGGGTCTCTAGTGAGCGCCTGCTTTGAAAGGTTGTCCGCAACTTGATTTTCCTCTTTGTAAACATGATCAAAGGAAATATTTTGGAAGGAGGTGATTAAAGCAGTGGTTTTGTCCTTCCAACAATCCAGAGAGATAACCTGAAGTCGACCTTTTCCGTGCAGCCAATCTATAATGATCTTGGAATAACCCATAATATGAATCTTTTGTAAGGACAGTCAAGTAGCCAGAGTGAGAAACACACATGCACCAAGAAGTTTCGCTCTTGTATTTGTGCCCAGACCACAATTTAGAAGCCATTTATATATGCATTTCTCACTTATTCTGATGACCCCTCCCGCTATATTGTTTAGTCATGAAGAGGTTGTCGCTCCATCGAACCATCCAACTAATCCACCCATACCATCCTATGTGAGTCATAATCTTCAGATAGGAACTTTCTACACATGAGTGTGTTCCCTCGGGGACAAAAGAGATAGATGGATCACCTTCAGTATCGAGGCTTCCTTGTCTTCAAAAATAACCCGGTTTCGTTCCCTCCAGATATTCCAACAGATCAGAGAGATCACCTACCAATAACACATGACTTGGATATGATAATAGTTCAGAGACAACAAACATATATTAAGAGGACAAGAGAGATGAACGAAATTCTAGAATCTATGCAAATGTCTTAAGAAGTGGAATCAACAATCAGGAAGAAATTGAAGAATAACATGAACATTACAGAAGATCATAATTCAGAAGGGGTGAGACATCAAGAAGGCCCTTCCCTACCAAGTATGAGAACAAACAAGAGGTATTTTAAGAACAACAGGGAAAAAACACATCTATATGGAACATAATATCAAAATTCATAAGGCATGAAGCACCATGAAGGTCGCTTCCTATCAAGTATGAGAATATTTTTCTTGGTAATTGTTATACTTATATAAATTTTGGACACAAAGCAATTCATTGAAAAATAAACGTAAGAAACAACTATATGAGAAACATAAATGATTATATATATCCAAGGGATGATCATGTAAACAATAGATTTGGAAATTCTTATGGATTTTTCAACGTCAATTGAAATCCATTTGATCCACTAATGGATCAAAATATTGTATTCTACAAATGCAATAATATTGGTCACAAAGCACGATATTGCATATATATGAAAGAAAATTCTCCTATTATAAAAACAACTACAATAAGGAAAAATAAAGAGAGTCCAAACAAGGAAGATTGTTGAATAGCATTGATCATTGAAGATAAATAAGAAGATTAATCGTACATAGACAGTGGGTGCTCAACACACATGACTGGGGATCAAAAGAAATTCATCAGCCTAAATAAAAGAAAAAGTGGCAGTGTTGTGTTTGGAGATGACTCCTCTATCAAAATACTTGGAAAATGTGTAGTAAATCTTGGAAGTGAAAATGTAAAAGTAGAAAATGTCCTACTAGTTGAATATATGAAGCTTAATCTCCTCAGTGTTAGTAAAATATGTGATCGATGATACAATCTTAAGTTTGACTCTCGAAGATGTGAAATAAAAGAAAAAGGCTTAGGAAGATTGGTTGCAACAACAACTAGAAGACCAAATAACACATGCATCCTAGAAAAAGAGAAGAGAAAGAAAGTTGAAGTCACACAAAAGAGATCCAAGGACCATAACAAAGAAAGAAATGCTAAGAAGACATAAAAGGAAGGAGAAGTATTATTGAGTTCCATGTGTTCATGGGGAGCAACCCCAAAGAAAGGAACCACCCTTTTCCATTGATGTCGAAGGGGGAGAAAAATGCCAGGATCATGTTGATAGGAGGAGAACGGGATGACATGGAGAGCATGAATGTTTCCATCAATGACAAAGGGAAATATTGTTGGAAATTGGTTGTCAATGATGTCAACCCTAGAAGAAGTTCAGAAGCCTTGAAGATTGATTTAATAAAAAGAGCATGAAATACATTAAAAATGCATGTAGAACCTCCATGTATTGATAGACCTCATTGAGTTGTTTCTAATGATAGGTGGCATGACACATGGCTCCTCACGGTTGAGGAGATACGCTCTCTTGAAGATGACCATGTGAATTGCAAACAAGAAGTTACAGGTTAGCCCTACAATTAAATAAATCAAGTGAAAAGAATAATTTACAGGTCGACCCTAAAGAAAGTAAAGGAGTTACTTGAAAAAATATAAATACACATGGAAGACCCTTTGATTTGAATTATCCAAGCATACAATGTTCCACGAAGTTTTGGTAGAGAAGTTTTGGCCGCAAAGTTTTGGTAGTGAAGTTGTATCTGAGTAGGCCCTTGTTGGTTGGTTGAGCATGCAATGTCCTGTGAGGCCCTTTTGAGTGTACCTAGTCTCATCATGCGAGGCCCCACTAGTCAGCTCTATCAAGTGAGGATATCTGGTATTATAGTTTTTGGCACATGTTTTGAGGTGTATTCTTGAAGATCTTGGCACATTTTTTGAGGTGTATTCCTGAAGATCTTGGCCCATGATTTTTTGCAGTTGTCGTACTCATTCTAATGGTGATGGTTTGATAAGTTGATTCTTTTATATACATATTTAAGGGTAGAAGGAAGGGGCAAGGAAAAGGGGTTGTAGCCTCCTTCCGGTTGGAGCCAGAGGATATAGGGAGTTGGAGCTTCCTTTAGGTTGGAGCCTAAAAATTAGGGGGTTGGAGCCTCCTTCCAGTTAGAGCTGGAGATTATTGGAAGTTGCAACTTCCTTTGAACGAAATATTTGATTATATAAGAAAACCATTTAATGGATTTCCACATATATCTATTGTGCACTGTGTATTTCTTTTGTTTCTCTTTATTGTATATTGGATATATTATTTGATTGAAAAGTAAAGTTGTAAAAGGTGATAAATTATACTTGATATGGATTCAACCCCCCCCCCCCTGCCTCTCAGTATCAACAATATTTTAGTCTAGATTTTTCCTTATTAATCTAAATTTAATGAAATAAGGTTTTATATTTGATTCACTTTGTAACTGTAATTCAAGGGAGTTTGGTTTACATTTAGCACTATTATAATGAAGCTTTTAAAAAAATATTCTCCTCTCCTTGGGAGGTTTACTAACAAAACATGAGATAGTCATATATAAATTATAATAACCTATAATATAACAATCTAACCTATTATTCAACCATCCTATGAAAATAGTAAAGAATAGATATACCAATGGGACTTGGCATGGTCACTTCTAATATTTTCCCTTTGAGGTTGAATCCACAATTGTGCAGAATGTTGAAGTTGATGTACCTTCCTTTACATCAATGGCTCGTGTTTCCCTTGCTTCTAATATAGGTTATTTCCCCTCTGTATCTACCTCCTCACTCATAACTTAAATTCCCTACTACTGGATTCCTTTCTCCTCCATGAACCATAAAATGAAAGAGTTATTATGTTATTAAAGTTCCACCAACTTCAATTATTTTTTGTCATGACTTCTAGAGAAGCTCATATCCAGAATCTATTTCACAATTTTTGCATCTATATGCTCCATGGAATTATACCCCTGCTTCCCTCTAACCAATTTCTTAATGCGGCTAAACTTCCTCTTTAATTGGGCCTACAAATCACATATGATACCTTTCCATTATTTCCATAGCCACCACCTAAGATCTGGTCATATTTTGCACATGCACAAGTTCCCTCAATGCCCCGCAATATATGGTCTTCCATGTCTTACCTCTTTTCCATTGCCTTCTCCCTGCATTTCAACCCCTCCTTCCTTTTTTCCATCCCTCTCATCTTTCCAACCCCAAAATAACAAACTACCCACCACCGAATGAACATGCGACCCCAATGACAAGGATCTAGATGAAAATTTCCCAACAATAAGATACTCAAAACCAACTAGTTGGACCCAAGGATTACTCACCAAACCACCTAATTGGACCAAATAAACACCCACTAGAAAAAACCAAGAGATTCTAAGAAAAAAACTATCCAAAACCAAACAAATGGAATCATTTCCAAGCTACTCGAGTTTAATCCCCATCCTTTTTAGGCTTTCCTAGTGAGATGAGCACCCCCCATAAACAATTTCTAGATAAAACATCATGCACCTTAGAGCCACACTCCTCATTCGTAGAATATCCAATATAAAATACCTTAATGCTTTCATTCTTATTTTGAGTGACAAAAGAGTGGGTTCCATAATTCTCCATAAGTTGGTTAATGAAAATATAAGATGAAAATCTACACTCATGATGGGGGTTCAAGCTATGATGGCTTCAATATTCTTTCCCATCCCCACCCATTTCGTCACATTCAAATCCATTATGATTAATTATGGGTTATTTTCTTTTGGAAGTACACACCATTGTCTCCCCCTCTCCTCCTTGACTAATCCAGGTGGATATTGGTGGCCACCCACCTATTCCAACTGGCTCCTCTTGTTCATTTTTGTTCAGCACGTTCTTCTACACTTCTTTGTAATTATGGTTTCTACACTTCTGGGGTTGTATTAAACCCCACACATCCCCCAAGTGGATATTGGCGGCCTCTCGCCTAATCCAACTGGCTTGTTTTGTATGTTTTCATGTCAACACATATTGTTGTACTTCCAGGGCCATTTTAGGGCCCTAAACGTTGTTGTTTTGGCTCGCCACAGTCAAACTATAGACATAGTCAGATTTTGATGGAGGAATTTGTAGTTCTATGAAATACCTTTTCAACGGGCTATCATGTTCCTAAAATAGAGGTCGTATGCAAAATGTATGACCCTGGGAAGTTGAGGTACCAACTTACACGACCCATAGGAGCCCCATGAATTTTGGCGTTTCACCTTCTAGGGTTAGGTTTTTAGATGTCTAGGGTTTTGTCATTCATGAGTAATATAAAAAATGCCTATGGAGCCTCATTGTAATTGATTCTGCTCAATGGATGTGCGTAGCAGCCACATCTCTTCTTAGAGATAACTACCACCATTCGAGCAAGTGTTTTAAGTCCTGCAGTTTTACAGTTTCAGACTATTTCATTATTTAATAGAAGATATTGTTCCCTAGATATATGTGTTATCATTCATATCTCTGTGTTTATTGTATTCAATTTGTTAATCAATTCGTTCCGCTCCTAAATCTGGATCATTGACACCCCATATGAAAAACTTCAACATTTATATTTATATAACACTTATTTAAATAATTAATTGTTATATATATATATATATATATATATACTCCAGATGGGGTGATAAGGATGTGCATTCACTAGGTTGACAAGTGGCCGAACTTGGAAGTGACTGATCCATATTTATGAGAAAAAAAAACGAATAATAGATTGAATACAATAACACAAAGATAATAACAGATATCCATTGAACAATAACTTCTATTGAATAAATGAAATAGGCTGAAACTGTAAAATTGTAGAACTGAAACAACTTGCTCAAATGGTGCTAGTTATCTCTGAGAAGAGATGTGGCTGCTATGCGCATCCATATAAGAAGAATGATCAAAATGAGGATCCAAAGGCCTCTTTAACATTATGCATGAATTCCAAAACCCTAGACATCCAAAAACCTAACCCTAGAAGGTGAAACCCCTAAAGTTATGTGGGCCATGATGAGTAAGTTGGTACCTCAACTTCTCGAGGTCATAAATTTTGCATATGACCTCCATTTTAGGTGTGTGATATCCCGTTGGAAAGGTATTTTTGATAACTACACATTATTCCATAAAAATATGACTCCATCTATATTTTGATTGTGTCAAGCTAAAAAAACACGGTTTAGGGCCCCAAAAACGACCCTGGAAAGACAAAAATATGTACTGACATGAAAAATTCCAAACTAAGCCAGTTGAATTAGGTGGGTGGCCACCAATATCCACCTGGAATATTTGTAGGGATTTAGATATCCCCAGAAGTGTAGAACCCACAATTACAAATAAGTACAGAAGAACGTGGTGAACTAAAAATTGTCAAGAGGAGCCAGTTAGAATAGGTGGGTGGCCACCAATATCCACCTAGATTAATCCTCCCTCCTTAGGAAGCAATGGTCTCCATTGCGTTGAGTTCCCCCATCAAGTGAGGAAACTTTTGTTGAGCCACTTTCCTTGGTGTAGGAGCTTCCTTGCATTGACAACCCAATAAAGTTGGATCCTCTACTGGCGAGTGCCCTTGACTTGTCTGTCCACTATATGATTAGTGGATTCTTGTTCCATGTAGTCAAGGTTGAACTTTGTTGGTGTCAGTTATTCTTCAATCTTTGAGGTGTCCAATAAGGGTGGAAAATATGGTCGAAGGAGGTCCACATTGAACATTGGGTGCAAGCCAAGGAAGAGTGGAGTGTTGAGCTCAAAATAATTGCTACCCACAACCTTGGTGATAGTGTAAGGCCCATAGATAAGTGGGCAGAGATTTTGATGGGGCCCTGTAAGGTGATCTTTCTACAAATGTAACCAAACCTTGCCTCCCACCTGAAACTAGTGTGGTTCCATGTGTTTATCATGACGTTGTGTGTACTTAGCATTGTGTTTCTGCAAAATATCATGGACCTATTGGAAGATGTGATGAATCCGCTCAATGAATATGGTGGATTTGTCGACCTCATACTGAACATGAGAATATTATGACTGTGTGGTGGCAAGAAGCAATGCAACATCAATGGGACCCAAGGGTTGGAATCCCAGCCCCACCTAAAATGGGTTGTGGTCGGTGGAGCTATGGAGAGCCCTATTGTAGTTGTGTTGAACATAGGGGAGACTGTCATCCCAAGTACGTGAATGCTTAGATTTGTACATGTAAAGTATGTGCACAATCATTTGATTGACGACCTATGTTTGGTCATCAGTTTGGGGGTGGAAAGTAGTGGATTTAGTGAGCTTGATGTCCAACATTGACCAAAGACTCGACCAAAATGTGTTAAGGAACCTGTTGTCCCAATCGGAGATGATGGTCTGTGGTATCCCAAAATGGACCCACACTCGTTTGAATAAGAGCTTGTAATCTGTCGTTGTGATGGCCTTCTTGCTGACTTTGAGGATGGCCATCTTCAAAAACCGATCAACTACCACAAATACACAATCATTTCCTTTCTTGGTGGACGGAAGACCAAACATGCAATCCATAGGGATTGATTCCCAAGGCCTCTCGGGAGTAGGAAGAGAGGTGTAGAAACATTGCTTCTTGATGGCTGGCTTGGAAATGGCATAAGTAGTTCAAGATCTGATATATTTGCTAACGTCCTGTCAAAGTTTTGGCCAATAAATTTTTTTTTGTAGAACAACCAAAATTTTCTCCATGCCATCCAATTGTAGTGAGCCTCTGAGATCATTTGTGCATGCTCGCTTGATGAAGCATAGAGATGACCAATATGACGTAATAGTACATCCTAAATGTAAAAATTGATGGCATTCATGCATGTATCCAATAGCTGATAGGTGGTGGTGAAGTCTGGATCTTGTTGATAAAGTTGGGGCCACTCATATGCCTCATGTCCATAGGAATGGAGCACGGTGGTGAGTAAAGCCATGGGAGGTTTACTAAGGAAGTTGAGATGGAACTATTGTAGGTAGGTGGACCACTTCTAATGGCGGTCATTGTGCAACTTCCCTTGTGTCTGTATGAATTGCAGAGGCTTGTGATTAGTGTGGATGATTGTCTCCTTTCCGGAAATGTAATGTTTCCATTGACGACATGATTTTACAATGGAATACATTTCCTTATCGTAAGTGGGGTATTTCTGTAAAGTATCTAAGAGTGTATCACTATGGTATGCCATCGGATGACCGTCCTGAGTGAGAACTGTGCCGAAAGCATATTCAGATGTATCAGTCTCAATCTCGAATGGTTGTTACAGATCAAGTAAGGAGTTGGAGCTGAGCACAAGCAATTCTTCAAATCATCAAATTCTCGTTGTTCTTCCTTCCCCCACGTGAAATTTTCCTTGCCACTTCCCTTGGTTACTTGGTTGAGGGCCCATGCAATATGGGAGAATCCCAACACGAACCGTCGGTAGAAGTTGGCCAATCCCAGGAAGATCTGAAGCTCGGTTAGTGTGGTCAGGGTTGGCTAGTCACGGATGACTTGGATCTTAGCTAGATCAACATGTACCCCGTTCTCATCAAAAATTTAGCCCAAGTATTGGACCTTGTTCATGCAAAAGGATCATTTTTCCAAGTTGGCATATAGCTTGTGTTGACATAGAGTGCTCAAAACCTGTTGAATATGCTACATGTGCTCCTCCCAAGTTCTGTTGAATATGAGGATGTCATCCACATATACCACCACAAAAGAGTTGGTGAAGGGTCTCAATACATCATCCATTAACCCCATAAAATTGGTTGGTGCATTTTTTAAGCCAAAGGGCATGACCAACCATTCGAACAGACCTTCTTTAGATTTGAAAGTTGTCTTCCATACATGAGTTGGTTCGATGGGAACCTATTCATAGACAGACTTTAGATCAAGCTTGTTGAAGAAATTTTTCCCCTTGAGTTGGTCAAGAAGGTCATCAATTCTGGGAATTGGGTATTGGTTCCTGTCTGTGATTTTTTTTAATCCTTTGTAATAAATGCAGAGCCTCCAGGTCTCGTCTTTCTTTTGCATCAGTAAAATCAGACTTCCATAAGGGAAGGAGATGGGTATGATGTACCCATTTTGAAGTATCTCTTGGATCTGACACTTGATTTCATCATTTTCCATCAACAAGCAACGATAGACTATTCCATTAGGAAGAGGTGCATTGTGGGTTAGATAAATTAGATGCTTGACTTGGAAGTGCATCGGTATCCTAGTGGGTGAGGAGAATATTTCTATGTACTCTTCTACGATCCTATCCACTTGCTTCTGCTGCAAAGAGAGACTCTGTGTATAGGCTACAGATGTGGAGGCGACCTTCTGCTTACTGTGAGCACATTTCACAAAGAAGAAGAACTTCTCGGTCTGTGAAATGACCTTACTGCATTTCTTAGCAAAGATTAAAGAAATAGTGGTAAGTAGCACCACCTCTGGTATCATGTACAATTGTCTACCCAAAGTAATATTAACATTGTGGGGTCTAGACTCATACACAACATGATGTTTCCACAAATATGGTTGTCCTAAAACAACATCACAAATTTCAAGGGGAGAAAAATCACACAATACCTTGTATTTGAAAGTCTTGATGTCGTAGGGAAGATGACATTGTTGGCTAAAACAAAGGTATCTTCCTTGGCGAAGTCAGCCGATGGTGTAGGGTTGAGGGTGCAGTGTCACCGACAGGTCCAAACACTTTATGACCTCTCCTGAGATCAGGTTTTTCTGACTATCGCTATTAATAATGAAGTGAAGCATATCCCCCTTTACCCACATCTACGAGTGAAAGAGGCATTCCCCCTCCTCTGGTTCTTATGGTTTACTTGGCTGGACTTTGGTGGTAGTGACCATGGCACTAGGTTTAACATCGATAATCCACTTCCCTCATTTTGGATTTGATTTGGAGTCAAAATCAGCCTCTGACTCAGAAGCTTTCAACTTGGCCACAAGTGACTACTTGGAGTGACATTATTCGGTGTTGTGCCATGGGATTTTATGGTATTCACACCATTTTCTCGTGTCCTTCTTTTACTTCTTATTTCCCTTCTTGTGTTTCAGATTGGACTAGGTGTCCTGAGAGTGGCCATATTTTCTTTGTACCTTGTTGTGTGGGTTGGGGCCACCTTTTCCTTGCTTCGACTGTGAGGAGTTTTCATATCCAAACTCTCTCCTCTTCTGCTTAAATTTCTACTCAATCTTGACATCATATCTATATGTCATACTCAATGATGTGATGTCCAGAAACTCCATTTCTGTTTGAATGTATCTATGCAAACAACCATGGTATTTGAGCACCAGATGTCATTAAGAGTCTTTTATACCCAATTTGGTGCGCAGGGTATGGAAATTATTGGTGAAATTTGGTACTGTCTAGCCCCTTTCCTGACGCGGGGTGGTCCATATGGTGTACTAGTCCTCATATATTCCAATAGGGTAGTATTGTTCTTTAATGGAATCCCTGAAGGAATCCCATCTGGGGGAGACCACAAATATTGCAGATTCCTCTATGGCCCTTTTCTTAGAGTAAGTATCCCACCATTCCTTAATATGGGAGACGGCCTTGAGGAGTGCAAAAGTAATTTTTTCCCTATCGGAAAATTTGTGGACCGAAAAATACCCTTCAAGCAGATTCAACCATTTATCTACAACATCTGCATCTATCAGTCCTTCAAATAATGGAATATCAAAATTTACGTGTACCTTGAAGGGGGTTGCATGGTCGCTTGATGAAGATGCTTCTCCTGTGGGAAGTCGTTGCAGGATTTGTGTAAAGGTGTCGATCATTTTGTTCCTTTGTCACACAAGGGCTTCCTCGAGCAACATTTTAAAAGGATCGCATGCTCCATCATATTTATTTTCATACCCCATGGTTTGTTTTCATGATCGGCGTGAATGATATTGAAAAAACTTGGTTGGTTTGAGTCTCGACTTCTTGTACCCAGATCTTGTCGGATACATGCACAAAGAAAAATAAATTAAGAGCAGACCACTCTGATACCACTGATCTAAATTTATGAGTGAAAAAAATGAATAACAAACTAAATACAATAACACAGAGATAATAAAAGATATCCAGTGAACAATAACTTATATTGAATAAATGAAATAGGTTCAAACTGTAAAACTGCAGAACTGAAACAACTTGCTCGAATGGTGGTAGCTATCTCTAAGAAGAGATGTGGCTGCTACGCGCATATGTTTGAGTAGAATGATTACAATGAGGCTCCAAAGGCATTTTTAACATTATGCATGAATGCCCAAACCCTAGACATCCAAAAACCTAACCTTAGGAGGTGAAACACCAAAATTTATGTGGGCCCTGATTGGTAAGTTGGTACCTCAACTTCCCAGGGTCGTAAATTTTGCATACGACCTTCGTTTTAGGCGTGTGATAGCCCATTGGAAATGTCTTTTCGAGAACTACACATTGTCCTGTCAAAATAAAACTCCATCTACAATTTGACTGTGTCAATCTAAAAAATGTTGTTTAGGGCCCCAAAATAGCCCTGGAAGTACAAAATGATGTACTGACATGAAAACTTCCAAACTAAGCCAGTTGGATTAGGTGGGTGGCCACCAATCTCCACTTGGAAGATGTGTATGGATTCATACATCCCTGAAAGTGTAGAACCCACAATCACAAAGAAGTACAAAAGAATGTGATGAACTAAAAACTGTCAAGAAGAGCCAGTTGGAATAGGTGGGTGGCCACCAATATCCCCCTGGATCATGTCCATCAGGTGTCAAGATGATGAAATAATAGGGGAGAGGGTGGGGTTGACAAAGGCCAAAGTAGCTCATCCTCTCCATGGATTAAACCAAAGAATAACCTCTGGAAAATAGGCTCACTCGGGTACATGTAGCATCATGATATCGATCAACATGTTAATGCAAGTGGCATGGCATTGACTGTCCCAAGGATTTTTTAACATATGGAATTCACATAGATTCATCTTTCTATTTCAATTTATGTGATAGCATCCCGGTTCGAAAAAGTACCACGTTCCCAAATGACTTTTTCATGATTCCAAGATTTTTGTTTCACCACATATTCCATACGAGCATCGAACTCATGTCTTCGACTTGAAAAGATGTCCTAACCATATGTGGGACCAAACATTCCTTGAAATATATATCCTCTTCGTGGGTAAATGGCTCAACCCTCATCATTTATGGTGATCCTGACCTCAAATGCAAGGCAGATTTTGATATTTCATTTCACATTGTTATTTTGAGGAAGTTGTTAGGGGTATCTATGCTCCAATGTATCAATATTTTAGAAATAAAAAAGAGTGACTATCAAATGTGAATTGAGTTGTAGTCTTCTTCTTAAAGCCATTTGACCATCTAGAACAGGTTAAGATGTTTGGTAAAATGCATATTAAGTGGAGGGAAAGCATAAAAAATAAGCATGAAGGTTGTCCAAGGAAATGAAGATTTGATATGGTGGCGAAGGCATCAACAACAACCTACCATAGAAAAAGGGTAATGGAGGTTATTAAGGATAGGGTGAGAGCAATAAGGCCACTCTTGAAAATGGGGGAAATTCCTTAGCATATGAAGACCTTTATAGCCATGACAATGGAGATGTTAGGGACCTAAGCTCCCTAACCCCTCACATAGGTAGAATAATATAATTCCATGTAATAAAGGCCAATATTAATAAGGCCTAGCAATAAGGAAGAATAATTCAAATGTAAGAAGACTTAATAGAAGCTTTCGCTTCTAGAAGGATATTACTCTAGATTTCTCTTTTGGATAGATAGATTTAGTATAAATAGAAGTAGAGGGTATGAGAAATCTTGTCTTGGATATTATTGTAATAGAGCGCTACTCTGCTGGAGGTTGCCCCCTTGAAGAGGCAAGTGAACATTGTTATCATTAATCAAAGTTCTCTTTCTGGTGTTATTCTGGTATGGTTCTGATTATATCATTGTTTTTCTACCACTTCTAGCTAAATTATTTATGTTCTGCATACTATTTTATATCTGGAATACTACAAGTGGTATCAAAGCACTTTCCTCGACAAAAAATTATGGGTTAATTTTTTTTCAGGGTAGAGACGTATTCCGACATCTCAAAGCTACAAATATCTTTCATTACATGCATAAACCTGTGGTCGAGGAGTCATACACGTAGGAAATACAAGTGGTACCTAAGCACACATCTGTTGGCCACCCTTGTAACTCTTGTTGGTACCCCTTCGAGTGGTAGCGCATCAACCAACAACTGTATACGGATCGAAATATATCTCCTGAAGCCCTCCTTAGATAAATAGACTGGCCTCCTGAATGCTATAGTTCCACCGATAACAACACTGGGGAAGATACTCTCTTGTACCTGGGTAGTCAGGTAGTACAGCTAAGGGAACGGTCTAGCCTCCTTAGTTGGTGCCCTGAGATATTGGGTCGAGTACTATTTTTTGACCCCACACGTATATTAGAGATTTATAGAATAGGGAAAACCCTTATCTGTAGAAACCATGAATACCCTACCCCTTGGGACAAAAAAAAAAAAAAACCAAAACAGACAAGATCTATTGTCGCGTAACTGTGCCTTTTGCATTTTGGTTGCGAAATTACTACACATTTCTTCTTTTTAAGTGTTTGGGCATTTCGTCATTGCAGTATTATTCAGGCCGGAGTATAACTCCACAGGGATAAAAAAAAAAAGAGTATAGTGGTCCCGACGACACACTTATTTGGGACCTATCCCACTAGGTTCCTCTCTTCGGCCTGATTCCAGTGATACCTATCATTTTTAACACAATTTGTTTTGTGGACCAGACCTGTCTCCGACACCCTTATTTGGCTCCTATCCCTTTGGATCCCCCTTTCCACCCTGATCACAGTGGTACCTATCATTTGACACCCTTTTTTCTTTGTATTCCCACCCACCCCTCCAGACCCCTTTTGTTTCCCCTATACCATTTTCCTGCTCCTTTGTCCAAATGACTACCACATGAGCCCACGACCTCAATGCCTTGATTGCTGACAACCATCAGCACAAGGAAACCATAAATCAACTTACTACCAACATTAGCTCCATCATTTCCACTATTGAGATCCTTGAGGACCAATGTTCCCACATCAACGACCTCAAGGAACAATGTTCCCACATCAAAGACCTCAAGGAACAATGTTCCTACCTCAAAGACCTCAACAAACATGTCTTAGGCCATTCTTGGAACCCTTCCTCTTCTGAACAACCATTTTCTCAGTATGACCATGACTCTTCCCATTACCAAGGCCCTCATTCTACCCACTTTTCCCAAGACCTCTGCCCTCCTAGATTTGAGGTGAGCAAATTTGATGGATCAAATCCTATAGGTCGGGTTACCCAAATGGAACATTATCTCTCTTTTCATGGCATTACTGATGATTTAGCCAAGCTTCGTTATGGTGTCCTCCATATGGATCCAGAACAATGACAATAGTGGCAATGGAGAAAAAAGGCATGCTAAGGGTATCTTACTTGGACACAGTTTGTGGTCGAACTTTATGACTGCATTGACTTTGAAACCCACCATTTAGGTCGTTTGACCAAGTTAAAGTAGTATGGGATAGTGGAATACTTTATTGTTTCATTTGAGCACTTGGATTTCAGAACGAAGGGAATGTCAAATGCTTTCTTTAGGGAATTATTTATCAGTGGCATCAAAGATGAAATTTGTTCCCATGTTGTCATGGCATGCCCCTAGACTTGGTTGGAAGATATTAAATGAGCCAAGGAATCCCAACAGATTGTGTCCTCCCAGATCCGCAAACCCTCCTTTCCTCCTTGCCCTAAACCCACCCATTTTTTCCCTTCTGCAAATCCCCTCGAGATCCATAAATTAACTAGGGATGAAATGGTCGAACGTCAACTCAAGGGTCTTTGTTATAATTGTGATGACAAATATTTTCCCGGGCACAAGTGTAAGGAAAAAAATATTTGTATGGTTGTGACTGAGGATCTTTCTAAAGAAGATTTTGTTGTTCCGCATGTGAAGGAAATACCACCGCCATCTGACCTCACCCTAGCCTCTGACCCACCTGAAGTTGAACTGGTGATTTCACTTAATGCCCTCACCGGCTTCTCTGCTCCCCAGACTCTCAAATTAATTGGTTACATAAAAAATAGTAAATCCATCATCCTTGTGGACAGTGGTAGCACCCATAACTTTTTTCATCGTCGCATTTCCCAAGAAGTCAATTATTACATCCGTGTAGTCAATAATTTTCAAATCATGATTGCCAATGGTGGTTCCATGAAATGTGGGGGACGATGTGAAAATGTGCGACTCCAAATTGGTTAGTATCACCTGAAATCTCATATGTTTTCTATAGACATGGATGGTTGTGACATTGTTCTTAGTGTTGAATGGTTACGGACTCTCGGGCCGATTCTCATGTATTTTAAGGAATTAACCATGCAATTCCAGCAGGAGGGACAACAATATAAGTTCCAAGGCATCACAATAGGCTCCACTGAGATCATCAGTTCCCATCGCATGGAAAAGCTCCTCGAAAAAGGTCATTCGAGAATCATATCCCAACTCCACTCCATTCATGTTGTTGAGACACCTTCTATGCATCCTGACCTCCAATCTATCCTCTCCCACCACCAAGTTGTTCTTACCACCCCCAAAGAACTTCCCCCTTCCCATGGAGTCCATGATCATTCCATCCCTCTCATCTCGAGTAGTCTTCCTCCCAATGTCCGCCATTATCGTAATCCCTTTTCTCAGAAGAATGAAATTGAGAAAATTGTTCATGAATTACTCGAAGTCGGTGTTATCCATCCCAGTACTAGCCCCTATTCTTCCCATGTGGTCATGGTACTCAATAAAGAAGGTACTTGGTGCATGTGTCATGATTTCTGCACCCTCAACAAACTCACAATCAAAGACAAATTCCCCATTCTTGTCATTGATGACCTCTTGGATGAATTGAGTGGTTCTCAATACTTCACCAAATTGGATCTACGTTCTAGATACCACTAGATCCACATGAAAGAAAGAGACATTCCCAAGACGACATTTCGCACTCATGAGGGTCATTATGAATTCTTGGTAATGCCCTTTGGATTGTGTAATGATCCTTCCACTTTCCAAAGTATTATGAATCATGTCTTCTATCCTTTTCTCCGTCATTTTGTCTTAGTTTTATTTGATGATATTCTCATATATAGTAAAACTTGTTCATCTCATCTCTCCCATGTGAATCACGTTCTCCATCTCCTCTCTAAGCACCATTTTTTCCTCAAACAATCTAAATGTGCCTTTGGTGCCTCAAAAGTGGAATACCTAGGTCATATTGTTCACAAGGATGGTTTCTGAGTGGATCCTAAGAAAATTGAAGCTATGCAAGATTGGCCTCGCCCTAAAACTCTTAAGAGATTACGTGGTTTTCTGGGTTTAACAGGCTATTATAGGAAGTTTGTTCAGAATTATGGAAAGATTGCAACTCCTCTCACTTCCCTCCTTAAAAAGAATGCTTTCACTTGGACTTCAGTTGCGGATCATGCCTTCCAAGACTTAAAAAATTATGTGTGATCGACCCCTGTCTTAGCACTCCCAGACTTCACAAAGACATTCGTATTGGAATGTGATGAATCCGAGAAAGGAATTGGAGCCATCCTCATGCAAGATATCAAGCCCTTGGCCTTCACTAGCAAACAAATTTCAAAGCGACATTTGGGCCAATCCATTTATGAAAAGGAAATGTTAGTTATTCTACATGTTGTGGATCTCTGACGCCCTTACTTATTGGGTCAACGATTCCAAATCAAAACTGATCATCAAAGTCTCAAGTATTTCCTGGAACAACGAATTTCATCCCTGGCGCAAAAAAAATAGGTGACCAAGCTATTTAGCTATGATTATGAAATCATTTACAAGAAGGGAAAGAAAAATGTAGTGGCCGATGCTCTTTCTCGGAAATATGAAGAATATGGGTCCCTTTTCTCCCTCTCCTTCTTTGTACCAGATTGGATCCAAGATGTTCATCAAGAATGGTTGCAAGACCCCAAAATTTCTATCCTGCTCCGCCAATTGCAACACAATTCTTCAGTTTCTGTAGGGTACTCTTGGCATAATGAAGAGCTTCGCTACAAAGCTTGTTTGTATTTATGCAAGCAATCCCAACTTAAATCCACAGTGCTTTATGAACTTCATGCCTCACCCACAACAAGGCATTCTGGATTTACCAAAACCTATGAAAGGGTCAAACGTTCTTTTTTGTAAGAGGGTATGAAACAGAATGTCCGCACCTTTGTGGCTAAATGTGAGGTCTGTCAACGCAACAAGGGAGAAACTATCAAAGCTCCGGGCACACTCCAACCGCTTCCGATTTCCCCTGCTATTTGGCAAGATATTTCTATGGACTTCATTGTAGGCTTACTTAAATCGAGCAATAAGTCAGTCATCATGGTGGTCGTCGATCGTCTCTCCAAATATGATCATTTTTTTTCTCTTCAACACCCATTCACAGTCGTCATAATGGCTCAACTCTTCATGGATAATATCTTCAAGCTTCATGGAATGCCTAATGTTATTGTCTCTGACAGAGACCCCACTTTCACCAACAATTTTTGGCAAGATTTGTTCAAGCTACAAGGCACCCAATTACATCTCAACACTGCCTATCACCCTCAGACGAATGGCCAGACTGAAGTTGTCAACAAGTGTTTGGAAACATATTTGAGGTGTTTTTCATCTAAGCAGTAAAATCGGTGGGCTCAATGGTTACCCCTAGTTGAATAGCGATACAACACATCTAACCATACAACGACTCACATGACTCCTTTTGAAGCACTCTACGACCAAAATCCCCCATCAATTCTCTCCTATATGCCAGGGGTCTTGCAAGTTCAGGAGGTTGACACAAATCTTACAGTCTAGGAGGTTATTCTTCATGCCCTCAAAGACAATTTGGTCATGGCTCAGAATCGCATGAAGCAAAAAGCAGATCAAGGTCGTTCCAAACACCATTTTGTTGAAGGGGACCAGGTATTTCTTCAACTACAACCTTATAAGCAGTCTTCCCTCAAAGCTCACCACTGTCATAAACTTGC